>CAMOHE010054147.1:2464-18461 GCA_946598075.1 Artocarpus hirsutus | reverse complement strand
GGAGATATAAAAACCTTTTCCTTGCAGTATTCGGGGAAAATTGCTTCATTTTTTTTTCTCTGCCTATCCATTTTTTGATTATTTAAGATTCAGAAGAGTAGAAAGTCGTTGGAGAAGGGGCTGTAGATAAAGAAGAGAAGAAAAGGGATACATATATTATACAGTTAGGGGGGAAGCTTACATTCGTTTATTTGTAGTCAGTCACAAAAAGGAATCAATTGAGCTTTCTGTAAGGTTATAAAAATGGACTCTGAAATATATTTATGATGACAAAAAATAAAAAATAATATGGAGTAACTCCCTTAATTATTTAAGAAATATTCTTTCCATATCCCTCCAACTATGTCTCTCTCTGTGAACTGTCATTTGCATTTTCGAGGATCGCTTTTGGTGGTACGGTGCAGACCTTTAATCGTTGGATCTGATCAAAATCACTGGTTTTATTGTAAATATAACACTAAAAAACAGAAACCTATTGGAGTGTTACCCACCACAGAAATCCCAAATTTCTGAATGGAGCTCTAAGTTTTCTTACTTATAATCATGCAAAATGGAAATCAGCACCAACTTTGCACAGCTTCGTGTCATCTACAAGTGTACTTGAACTGTTGTCTCATCTACAACGTTGTAGGTTGTAGGTAGATAGCTGCTCATGAAAATGAGACTTATATTAAGCTTCATCCACAAATTGATTTGATTATGTTGTGTTGGATGCTTTAATCTACATCCATGGAGCCAATATTTTCTGCTATAAAAAGCTACTTGACGACCATGTGACTCTGGGATCTTATTGGATTCGTTCCATGCGTTTAAGATTACTAATATTTTGCTCATACCAGGTTGAAGAAAAGGAAAAGAAAGAATACATTTTTGCTTTTAAAGTTCTGAAAAACGAAAAATCCATTTTCCGGATGGATAAATTATTTTCTAGTATTAAAAACTATTCTTTACCTTCATTGTGGAAAGGAAATCATATGTTCCTTTATCATTTCTATATAACTTTTTTGCGGATAATTTCTGATATATACATGATTCTGTTGCAAAGAAATAAACTCGTGTCAATGCCATCAATGTTTTTCAGTAAAAAAGAAAACAGGGACATAGGTAGATAATGAGAATGTGTTTATCCATCTTTTCTAATAAACTACAGAAAGTACTTTATTGATTATGTTACAAGTTTCCGGAAAGATCAAGCACGGCAAGAACTATTAAAGAATTAACAAGTGAAAGCGATGGGGGAACTATATTTGGAGAATTACAAAAACTGAACAGCAAATCTGTGAAGGAAGGAAGGTTGTTAACAATATTCACCCAATCGTCAGCTATGCCGATGTTTGTGGAGCTAAGATCAAGCACTTGTAAAGAGGAAAGATTTGAAACCCATTTTAGATTACTTACCATCACATTTCTCCAAGAAAAATCTCTAATATCTAGAGACTGCAACCTAGAAAGGTTTTCAAGATTAGGCGGAATCACTCCGCTCATTGAAGTGTACGAGAGATTGAGGTACCTTAATTTGCTGAGGTGGAACTTCCATTGAAATCAATGCTACTTAGGTCCAAATGTGTCAAATACTTCAAGTCAACGAGTGAAGAACTGAAGTTACCTGTCAGAATAGTGTATTGACCGGATTTGTTGGAGCACCGAATGCCAATCCACTCGCAACGCTCTCTTTTTTCTTCTTCTTCTCCCCAGGATGAAAGGAGACCGTCCTCGAGTTCTTGAAGATTATCCTTAACCTATAAGAGTGCTTATCTATCAGCTTCTTTGCACCTGATTTTTGGCTCTCCAATCACCCCTGAATTCGACTCCAAGGAAGCTATCAAGTAAGTCCATGGCACTAAAACTAGAATAATTTGGAGGGCTGATATTCTTATGATTATCACAATGGACAAGGAAATACAGATTGGTTTATTTAGGAATCACTCCTTTGCAAAATAGTGTGTTTGGGAAGTAAGTTAGAATTCAAATACTGTAGCAGCATATTTTTCTTCTACATTATAGTATGAGAGAGCTTTACATTATAGACAGTTGAAACTAATAAGTTCTAACTTGCTTCGCAAACATACTCATAAATAGACTTGTCCAAAAAGTCCATCCAAGAATATCAACCATTCTATCAAGTCTTAACTAAGTCCTCGCGTTCAAATTTAATGGTCATGTGATAAACGATTACTTCTGCTGGAACGACTTGCATGTTATAAAAAGCACAATTTCTTACCCATAAACATTGTTACATTGAGAAAATAATGTATGTATGTATGCGTGTGTGTGTGTGTGTGTGTGTGTGTAGCCATGATAGCAACTTAGTGGAAGACTACAAGTCTTTTTAGTCATTCACCTAACAAAGTTTCGTGGAAGACTTGAAGTCTTCTAGTCAAGTAGCTAAAATCTTTACCTTTGACATGTTATCAAACGTGATCACATTACTTTTCGAAGGTGGATATAGCAAAGTGAAGCTCCAAGTTGAGATTTGTCTTCGTTACACAAGTAAGCTAACCTTTGTCTCTCAAAAACAGATTGGGTAGTAAAGTTGATCATAAGTGGAATGAAAAAAATAGTTCATCGACTGGTCATGTCGATGGTATGTTGGTCGAGGAGTGTTTGGCCAAATTATGAGAGATACAATTAATACCGATGAAATTTAAATTGGTCTGATAGATCATAGTTGTTAGGTATTTTGTATTTTAGTGTTGCCATGTTACGGCAACACCCAAGTCAATTTTTTTGGCCTAAAGATTATTAGAATGAACGATCTTTTTATGTTATTATAGATTTATCAAATGTTGTAATGAACCTGCCTAATCGTTTGATTTGCTTCAGACTGTCAAGTCGGATTATTGATATTATAAATAAGTTTAACACACACCAACTAAGTTAGCATCCAGTAAGAAATTCAATCTATACATTCATGCACAAATACTTCATTCATTTAAGAAAAAAAAAAAAGAGATAATGATCTTGTTGAAATAATCTCACTCACAAATACTCCAAGAGAAATATGAAACTAAACGTGCTACAATGCAAAAGAAACACTTGATTGTATTAATTATGATATTATAATGCAATACAATAGACCACATCTAATGGAATACAATATGCCACACTAAAGTAATACTAACAGAAACACCATCGTCAACAGATACAGAGAACATAAACACCGAGGTAGGTAGTACAAACTATTCCAAGCAGCTAAATAGCACTTAGATTGAAAGATGAAAGGAAGCAACAAATCAAGTTCAACTATTTCGCGCCACATAACATTGTCAAAGAAACCAGCGGCAATTACGACAACTCCATTGTACTAGAGTCCTTTGACATTACAAATTATTTGTTGAAGAAAATTTCAAGAACATCACTCTGAAACACAAAGCTCTCACGTAAAATGTAGACTTCCCGTGAAGGGAAGCTCTTCTTCTGCTTGAGATGTTGAAACTCCTAACAAGGATGGCAACCAGGAATCATTACCAGCTATGGTAATAGCATCAAAATATGAAACTAAGCAAAGCAGGATGATAAGGTATATGAACATCTTTTACTGGAAAATCTGAGGGAAAAAGAGCAGTTACCAAATTAGCGTTCAATCATCCTCTGTAGTTTGGCCTTGTACACTGCAACGCCTACGTAAATTTGATCTCCTGCATTGTTCAACAACCTGAAATATTTGTATCTTCATGATTTGTTGAAGATAATTGTCCCAAGGACTCCCCAAGACGCGGTTATAAATCCAATTTCTGCGCTGATGTAAAATCCTTTGCTTATATACTCATCTTCTTGTTTGTCGTGAGCATCTTCAGCAGCTTCAAAAATGTTTGGTTCTTCTTCGCTTGGACATCTCTTTGAAAGTGGGGCTCCACGAAGTTGAGGATTTCCCATATATGCAGCAGCATCACGGATTTGAAGTTGAGTTCCTTCTGTATTTTGCCTGACAAAATGTTGCTCGACACATCTAATGTATTGAGACGATCCACTTGTGAAAGACTAGAAGGAATTCTGCCAAAGAGGTGGTTCCTTGATAAATCGAGAGCATTTAAGGATTTCAATTGACCGAACTCCTTAGGAATTTCTCCACTTAGATTGTTTCTAAACTAGTTCAAAGAAACCAATCCAATAAGTGCAGTCATTTCTCTTGGAATGTTTCCCATCAACTTGTTGCTCGACAAATCAATGTTCTTTAGGAAATTAAGATTTATCAATTCATTTTCTGCTCCTTTCCATGTTAAAAGTATTTTATCTTTGTAGGAATTGTCAGGTATCCTTGTCATCGTCGGATGCAAAGTAGAGTCAACAAGTATGCCATAAGCGAAAACAATATTTGACAGTACACTCCCAATTTCTTTCATTGCTTTAATTTACCAAGACAACTTGGGATACTGCCTGAGAGATTGTTGTAGACAAGTCCAACACTTAAAGATTATCCAAACTACATAGTTGTGAGGGCATACTCCCATGGAAGTTGTTGGAGAGTAGACTAAGTGCAACATGGTTTGTTAATTTTTTCCCTAGCCATGTTGGTATTGTCCCAGATAATTTATTTCCTCCTACATCAGAAACCTTCAACTGTGTACAATTTATCAAGGATGAAGGCAATTCAGCTGTCAAATCGTTGTTGCTCAAATGCAACCTCTCGATTAGCTTTGAGGAGCCAATGCCAATGTAGGTAGGAATTTTCCCTGATAACTTATTATTTGCCAAACTAAGAGCTTGCAAGTTCTCCACATTTGACCAACAATCAGGAAGCTTCCCCGACAATTGATTATATGAAACATCAAGAAACCTCAAGGACAGGGAGTTAGTAGCATTGCATATCGAATTTAGGTCGGAAAATTTATTTCTTGAAAGATCTAGTGACTGTGCCTCTAGTAGAAAAAGTGGAATTAGACCTTCTAAATGGTTTGATCTCAAATCTATAAAAATGTCTAGCTGTACGTCTGGTATACAGAATGGATCTGAACTCGGACCTATTGAAATGTCAGGAATTGTTCCTCTAATTTTGTTGTTGGACATATCGAGGCCTCCTTGTAAAGGAGAATTCCAAAACCAGCCAAGAATGGAACCTGAAATTCCGGAGTTTGAGATGTGAATGTCAACATAACTCGTTTGAGTTTGGAGCCATTCTGGGAATTGAGGACCCAACTTGCAAGATCCAAGACGGATACTCTCCAATTGAAAGAGAGGAATCCAATCAGGGCTGATTTCCAAAGAAATGTTGTTGAAGATAAATCCAAATAGCGTAAGTTTTTGAGCTTAGAAAAATGAGATTCAAATATCACATCTGACAGAGAGTTCCAAGAGACATCCAACATCACCAATTCTGGTAATTGATCAATACTTTCGGACAAATTTCCTAATTAACTCAACTTTAACACGTGTGTTAAGGGTCCGGGTCCATTTGTAATGACTTATTTTAAATTGCTTTTAACTTATTCTATCTAAAAGTTACTTATCAGTCCGTTTAGATGACCAATAGAAAAGTGTTTATGTCTTTTGTAAACATTTATTGAAGAAGTCAAGTCAAAATGCTCATTAAATAAACACTTATGAAAAACTTTTTTATTTGGAATTTATATTTAAGAATAATAAATTAAGAATTTTAATATTTTTGAATTATACTACTTTTTTAACGAGAAAATTGAACTAATAAGCTAAAATAATAGAGTAATAAAAATTATTAGCTAAACAAATTCAAAAAATTTTCTAAAATCAAAAGTTCATGTACTATCTAAATGCAGTTTATTAACTCATGGGTTAAAATTGTGTACTTAAAAAAATTAAACATCTAAAGTAAACTTTTGAGCTGGCCAAATACTGAGGCAAGTGAACGATATCTTGGTGGCAGTGGATGAAAGCAACGAAAAGAAAGAGAAAGTTATGTTTCAGAGAAGTTAATGGAAGACTCCAAGTCTTCTAACCCAACTGGCCATCCCCGCCCAATATGCACTCCCGTTTAGGTTAATGTAAAATTGTACGTTTGGTAAAAAAAAAATAAAAAAATAAAAAGAAGAACAGGTGGAAAGAAATTTTGGTAGAAAAAAAAAAGTGGAAAGATTTGGAGTATTGGACAATGCACCACATTGATTAAAAAACATAGCAAGAAAGTCATTCTCAAGGGAAATTCATGAAGTCTTCTGCTCCAATACAAGTCCATCTATATATTTGGTAAAAAGTGCAGGAATTGGAAAATGCACCGATAATTGCGAAACTTTTCCTTTGCAAAACACTATTCTAGCAAGAGTAATTAAAGGATATTTATTATAATATTTTAAGGTGATTCATTTTCAATGTTTCACGATCCTACGGTGGACTAGACCCAGTACTAAATTATCTTATTACACAAGTTAGCTCAAACTACGTTGTCCATGGGAGATCCTTTGATGGTGGCGGTCGACAATATCACTGGTGGATTGAACATTTTATCATTATTTTTATCTTGCTCTAAATCATGGGTCTAAATGTTCGTACCAAGCACGAGATCATTGAATATCAAAATTGTATCTTAACTTGATGCTTCCTTTAGATCGGGAGACTTATAATCGTGGAGGTAAATACGTCATTTAATTATCTTATCTTGACTTTCGTATCTTGAAGTTTAGATTACCAATCTTGTATCATAGTTAACATATTTTACGTCATGATTTGGTATCTAACGGAATATGTATGACAATTGTGATCATAAAACGTACATGAATAAGGCATGTAAAAATAATTTTGTTTCATGCCATAGATGAGCTTAGAACTCACTTGAACCTCACGTTAACATATCCACTTAAATTCCTTTCCTTATTTAGTTGGCTTTGTGTCATATTTACACGACACCCGACTGTTAGTTTACATCTACGGTCTAATTTTATGCCGCTTGACTTAAGTAAACTAAAGTCAATTAATGTCTCATTTTATGGAGTTGAACTTTGTATGAAGGAATTCATTGCTTGCTTTAAAACTTTAGGCTTAATCAGCAAGCTCAAGTTTATTTTGACCTTTTTGTAAAAATGACGATTTTATTCTTAATGGGTCTTGGAAAATTTTCAAACTATTTGGACTTAAACTTGTGATTGCTTGCTGCTCAAAACAGAGCAAAAGAACTTAATGTGTAGTAAAAACACAGTTTTGATGACTTTTACGGTTTTGACTCGAAACATGAAAATCTTGACTTTTTGCCCTCGACAGTAAAATAAAACTGTTTGGCACTGGAACATAGAGTTTTTAACAAGGATTAAAACTCATCAAAGGCTCTTGGATAGTTTCAATTACTTTTAAAATGTTTTCCTATTTTTACCATTTTAAAGGTTTCACGATTAAACCTTGTAAAATTTATAGCCCAAAATTATTGTAGAATTGGCAAGAATGTTATTTCACAAAATCCAATAGTTTCAATGAGATCTACAACTTTCATGTTTTAAGCTTTTTTGAAATCAATCATTTCGGGGGACTTTGGCTAAATTTCTAAATAAACATATTTGAAAAAAAAGAGAGGCTATTTCAGGTTGATCCAATTCGAATTTGCAGAAATTTTCATCACAAAAAACATTTATCTCATCGAATTCAACAAATCATGCATCTAACTCAAAACCCAATTCTATCTCCAAGTTCCTCAAAAACTTAGATCTTTTAAAATTATCTTAAAAGTGTGTTGCAATGTTTTATGCAATAATGATTACCTTTTGATGTAAAAATCTTAAATTTAAGCTTAACCATCATACCCATAACCATACAACACATAAACAAATCATGCTATAATAAGTCCTTTACATTTCAAAGTTAATAATCACACATTACAACCTATAAATCACTTGAAACATAAACTTTGAACAAGAGTTTAGGGTTTTTGGGTTTTATCTATGGGGTCCAAAATGTAAATCTCTCTTTTATGAGCTTGAAAACTTCTTAAAAACTCCTTATAACAAGATCAAAACATAGACAATTAATTTCTAACATAAACTTCAAACTTTGACTCGTTTAGCAAGGTTTAGATTTTTATCTTAAAACTCCTTTGGATCAATACCAACCTCCTTAAACTTGCTTCTAATGAAAAGTTTGAGGTTTACATCAACAAATATTGAGAGAAATAGTTAGAAGAGGGGGCGATATTGAGAGGGCGGTGGAAAGGGGATTTTTTGCTCCATGAAACAAACTTGAGAAAGAAAAATGAGATTTTCAATTTGGTCCCTTGGTATTTATAGGCCATTAGTGTAAAGACCTAAATGCAACAAAACTTTGCTCAAAACCCCTCTTGAAAACTAGATTCCCTTGAGAAATTAGAGGAAAATTTGGCATAAATTTAAAGGTCTATTTGGATCAGATCAAAGTACACCTAATATATTATGTTGTACTTTAGTAGTCTAATTTCTATCAAAATTGTATTTTCCTTGTTCTAATAGTATGGTTTGGAAGAGATATTTTCTTATTAGTCTAAAAATATCCTAGTACACTGTGTACCAATATTGTTTAATTTCCATCAACAGTAGTTCATCTATCTGTGTGAAAATTAATTTTATATAATTCTATTGTGTTGCTAACTTGACTACTATGAGTGTCTATGTATGTTGGATACTATCACTAGGTGGACAGCTAACATAAATATTTGTGACAGTTTATTTGAATGGTATATTGACAATATTTATACTCTTTAGGACTTTGGCATAATATTTTAATCTTATTATCTTATGTTTACTTTATAATATTTTTATCATTAAAATTAGATTTTAACATAATCCATGCGATACTAATTTTACCTCTCAAGGCACTTACTAAATTTTAAAGTATTTTAACTCCCAAAATTTGTACATGAAAAATACACCTTAATTCACCAAAAATTGCATACAAAATGCATGTGAAATTTCATTATATTTTAGTCACATAATTTCATAATTACAAAATATGAAATTTTGCTAACAAAATTCAATGTTTAAATCTTAATTAAATTCTAGATTTAAACAAATGAATTTTTTGGATACTACGACAGCTGGTGCCAACATTTGGGCCATTGCCGCCAAGAGTCATTACTGATAGCCCAATTTGACGGTAATACAAAACTCCTTCCTCGAGTTTTTGCCGCCAAGACTTTTAGCGATGACAACACCTGTAATGACTAAGAAAAATCCTAAATTTAAATAGCATAACTTATCTATTTAAATCAGGAATTTTTCTTGGAAACACTGTACGAAATGCATGCTTAAAGAATTTATTGAATTAACATATGACTGTTCCAAAAATTCTATCAAAGATCATATAGTTAATTAATTAACTATTATAATTTAATAAAGAGATTTATAAATTCCACCGCAACTGAGGCGGAAGAATTTATCTGTGAAGAACTTGAGGAAATTTAATTATGAGAATTTTCAAGTGCAATACTAAGTTAATAGTGTACCAAGAGACACTCTAACACGAATTTGATCCTTAATTGTCAAATTAGTCAAAAAAAATGGAGCTATATAAGTAGTCGTATCAACATAAAATACAGTGCAAACCCAGATACTGAAAAAGTCAAGTCAACATTTTTATTAAGTCAAAAAAAATAAATTTCAAGACTTAATTCTGTCAAAAATTGATACGCGATCAAACTTTGATCGATATTAGTTTATACTGTAATTAGCATGCCACAGTATTTAGAAAAAAAATAGGAGAAGATTAGTCAAGTAATAAAATTTCTGTCAGCTATATTAATTATTACTAGCGGTATAAAATTTATCTGCTTAAGTCTTTCTTACAAGAATGGCCAAAGTACCCTTCATTTAACCACACTTAATGATGGTTGTTCTTTATACTTGATTAAAGCCAACCTAACACTCCATTTGCTCATGTCAAAGGTGCCACATCAAGGATGATTAATCATTTTTTTTCTTCTTCTTTATCAAGCTATCCAGGAAGCAAACAATGCAAATAAAGAACTTTCTTTTGTCATTTTCCTCTTACCATTTTACACGTGCATTCCAATGAGAAAGCAAAGAAACAAAAAGCTTTATTCATTTCCTTTTTTCTCCACTTCCACCGAAGCAAGGAAAGGCCAAATACCCACAAAAAGTTGCTTCTAAAGTAATCATTTTACCCCATGTAATTATTTTGTTTCACCCACCACTCCACCTTACCTCATGATGGAGCCAACCTTGAGGGAGTTTTGAGCTTAATTTAAGCTAAAATTAGTCATAGTCAAAGCCACTTAAAAGCCAATTAACCATGAATTAGAAAGTAAGATTAGATTAACTAAGGATATATATGGAGAAGTCAAGCCATGATATACAACTTTTAAACCTTTTCTTTCTTTTTCCCACTTCCACCCGTGCACCCTAGAGAGAAAAAGAAAAAAAAAATTTTAACCATTCTTCTCATCTCCTCCCACCCGTGCATTTCAAGAAGAAAAAGCCAAAAATTTTCCCATTCTCACTTCCATGGTTTCCACCAAGTGTCAACCCTTCAAGAAATAAAAATCCCTCCCATTTGTTTCTTTCTTTCCTCTCCACTAGCTCCCAAGCCTTTCCACCGAGTAAGTTTTGAGGTTTCAAAGAAATAAAATTTTCCTCTCCACTTGCAAATCACAAAATTAAAAGTGCACAAGGAAAAAGTAGAAGAAAAAGGAGGTGGTGAAAAATATTGTTCAAGGTATTATCTACACCATTTCTTTCCTTCTTATTTTTCCTTAGCAAAGAAAAAAAAAGTTGCTTAAATAGCTTTTATGTGGTAGCCAAGACAAGTTAGATGTTTTACATGATAAAATTTTGGATTTAGTGTTGGTTCAAGAAGAGGAAAAGAGAGGAGATTGGAGTTTTAAGATCAACTAACCAAGAATAGCCATCAAGAGTAAGTAGTCTAAACTTTTCTTTAATTTTTTTTTTTAGGTTAAGTTCATGATTTTATGAGAGATTTGATGATTGGGTGAGGAAATGGGTTGTAATAATTATTTTTGTGTGATTAGTATAGTTAGTATTTGTATGTGATGTAAAAAGTGAGTATGGCATGCTAGAAAAGTTTTTTGTACAAGTTTTAGTTTATGAAAAAATTTTCCACAAACTTTGAACGAAAAAACGGAGGCCTTAGGATTGAATTTTAAAATTTTACTGAATACGAGACTTTTAGCTTTTGCCGTTTTGTACAAAATCCCATGACTATAAAAAAACACAGTTTTGACTCTAAATAGACATACCGAACAGTTTTTATGGACTACCTAAATAGTCCCCAAAAACTGCCAAAAGGCAGCCCAAAACTGCCTAATGCAGTTTATTCAAACTGTCCAAAACAGTTCCAACAGTGCTGGAACTGTTTTGCCAATTTTGAACCATTTTGAGTCTGAATTTTATGTTTCATGAAACACGAAAGTCTTAGATTTCGACGAGATGAACAACTTCCATGAAGAAATTTTTTTCAAAATCTACCTCTAAAATATAGTTATTTCCAGTTTTCTAAAACAGTCCAAAAATTACATTTTTTGCGTAGAAAACTGTTTTAACGTTTCGGGTTGCTTCAAGGCCAAATTGCAATTTTCATTAAACATAAAAGTTTTAGATTGCAGCAGAATGAAGAATTTATATGAAGAAATTTTTGTGAAAATTTATTGGACTTAAAATTTGATACACAAAATATAGTCAAAAATTTTAAATTGGCAAACTTTTAAAGTTTTAACCGGAAAACAATTTTTGTCAAAATAAATAGCAACCGGGGCTTTAGAATAGGCAATAAGATCATTAAAGCACACATTTAAAAACAAGTGACTTTTACAAGGAAAGAACTTCAAATGAAAAACTGTATTAATAAGGGATTTCATAAAAAAATTTCCAAAATTACTCTACCGATACCAGTTTTTACAAACAAAGATCGCGTGACTTTAAAGTATGATTTTTCACTAAACCAAAAAATTACATTATTTTTGAAAGGTTATATAGGCCCAAGATTTAGTGGGTTAACAATTTTGGGTGTTATTTATACAACGATTTTTATTTAAAATTTCAAGCTAAACGGGTAAGAATTTCAAGAATAAACTTAAAATCGTTTTCAATTGAACATTAAATTTGCAAGCGTAAAAATCTGACATGATAGAACTTTAATGCCATGATGCTAGGTACAGGTTCAACGCCCATTCGATCTAAAATATCGCTCGCTACTTAGTCTATCGGTAGAATCTATAAGACGTTGTAATGTCATTTTAGTTCGTATAAACTTAAAATAAATTACGAGCTCATTTAAAATAAGCCCAATTAGGACTTAAGATAAGGATCATGAATTTAAAAAGGGATTAGTTTAGTAATGTCTCACGGTATAAATGATGATAGATAATTAATTAATTATTGTGAAATTAATTAATTATCAACATAGATATGGACAAATGGCAATTAAGGAAAAGCTTGAATATTGTGAGGATTTAGTAAAATTAATCCTTATAATAGAAATTTCATGACTAGTTGATAAAGGAATTCGTGATCTAACAAAATGATCAAATTCTTATGGTTATGCTAAAATTCAATGACCTAAAACGAGAAATTCTCACACACTCGTAATGGGTGTTTATATAGATTTACTCAGTAGAGAAAGAGGAACTCTGAATTAAAAGGAAATTCTACCCCACCAATACAGGTAAGTAGGAATCTCGCCTACAGTACGAATAGTTTAAAATGATGGTTTTTAATATGTTACAAGCATCTTAAGCTTTAAGTATGATATGCCATGTCATCTTTCATGTTCACTAAAATAACTAGTGAAACTTAAATGAAGAATTAATTAAGAGAGTCGTACCAACCTCTCGACCCACGGGGAGGCTTCATGTTAAAGTAATAAATTATAATTGATCATGGTCTTGTTGGGACCTTGCAAACCCTAACATTCTGTTGATCGTGCGCAACTGGTATGACTACTCGGGCCCGATTAATAATAAGACAAGTTCATAACTAAGTATAATATGAGTCATGCATTTTTAGTTAACATATATAATTACATGATATTTTAAACATTTTTGCGAGTTACTATTCTTACTTGCTGAGCATAAGCTCATCCAAGAATATTCATACTGTAGGTAAGCAACCTGTCAGTAGTGTCAATGGATGGTGGCGAAGCGTCGGACGATTAAGTGGAGATATGGGAAATGGATACCGCGCGCTTAGATTTTCGCTTATGTTTTGATGACTATTTTGATGACTATTTTAATGTCTGTTTTGATGATGACTGTTTCGATGACTTTGACTCATGGGTCTTGTATATAACTTTGAAATTTCGCTGCTATATATATATATTTTTTGAAATTTACCGTTATAAATGAATTAGTAAAATATACATATATATATATTTAGTAAAAATGAAATAAGATGATAACAACAATAACAATAAAACATAATAATAATTTTAAGATAGAATTGTTAAAGTCAACTTTTAAAAGAAAAAAAAAGAAAAAAAAAATGTTCTGCAAAAATTGAGAAATTTAATTAAAAGTATGTTTATGAAGTTAAGCAACGACCACGTAAAGAGGGTCGTTACAACACCCCACAATAAATACCCAACAAACTTCCAAGAAGTCATCATTGTAATCTATAGTGATGATATGTCATCATTAAAAGTCGATCTTTAACAACGACGCCAAAGAGCTCTTTTCTTGTAGTGACCACATTGTGAGCTGCACGACTCTTTTGATGACTCGAAACTTGAGGGACGGTGAACCTGTGACGACCCTACCTACGTGGCCGTTACTTGACTTAACGTGGTCGTAAACTTAAACATACTTATTAATAAAGTATAGAATTTTGGAATAAATTTTTTTTTTAAATTTCTTAGAATGGATTCTTACTATCGAATTCTTGGCATGAAACCTTAGAGGGAATAATGATTATTTCCCAAACTTAGTAACAATAATTTCTTAAAGAGAATGAATTCCCAACATACAACTTTAAAAGATGTAATAATCATCTCTTGAAACTTAATTTCGTAACTTAACAAAATACATAAATTTCTTAAACATGATAATAACGTAATAATAATAATTACGTTTTAACTTAATTATAATTTATAAATCATGATCCTTTACATTACTCATAACATTTATTTCTAGAAACATAACTGTAGTGATTTCCTTGAAACTTTTCTTTTTAAACATAAGGATAATTATTTAACAATTATTACTTTAAGGACATTTCTTAATTTAAGTAAAACTATTTTCAAAAAAATTTTAAATTAAATATTAAAATAAAATCCTATTTAAATGCTCTTCGAAACTTTCTTAACAATTATTTATATATTTTACTTGTAATTTAACATCTTAAAAATAACATATTATTTTCTTGAAAGTAAACCTTTTTAAACTAAACAAAACAAACTTCTTACAGCTTAAACTCTCAAGTTTAAGATACCAATTTACTAAGGCTTTTCCTCTAAATTTTCATAATAATTTTATAGAAACATATCTATAAAATTCGTTTCTTAATATAACGTAAAACTTTAGTAATCGTTTTTAATCCTAAATAATTTATAATTTTTCTTACTTAAAAGTTCGTGTATTTGTTGCATTGTCTAATGCAACATTCTTAAACTTTAAAATCATCTAAACCAAGATTGTGTAATTACAAGCTCGGTTTTTAAAGCATAATTACGTAAATTATTTACTTATTTATATGCACATATTTTCATAAGATATAAATATACGAAATTTCATAGAATAAAACATACATAAATTCATAAAATAAAAATGCGGAAACATTACTTTGCGTGAGCGGTATCCATTCCCATCTTCACCATTCGTCTGCCGCTCACCACTGTCCATCAAATGCCGCTGACAGGTTTTCTTACCTACAGCATGAACATTCTTAAATGAGCTTTCGCTCAGCAAGTAGGAAATTAGTCTCGCAAAGCATAAATAAAAACCATTTTCATAAAAATATGCATGAGCATTTTATGCTTGCTTATTAACTTGAATTATGCTTAATTATTTAAGCTTTATCTTATCTTCTTACTTTGGGCCCGGTGATCGTACCAATTGCGCGCGAGTCTTGGGAAGTTAGGGTTCGCGAGGTCCCAACGACACCAAGATTTATTCTTTTCTTTAACATGGAATCTCCTCGTGGGTCGAGAGGTTGGTACGACACCCTTAACTTGTCATATAAGTTTCACTTGCATTATTGTGTGTATGCAGTATGACTTATCACTACATGACACCACAATCTCATAATTCTTGAATCTTAAATCATAAACATACTTGACTTGAAAGTGATCAAACAATATAATTTAAATATTGCATGCATCACACATTATTCATCACATCATCATCATGGCATATGACATCATTTCACAACATAGCATATCACATCATAACATATAACAGTGTAATAAATCACTGATAATGCATTTTCATAAATCTTATGAAAATATTTAAAATTAATTTATTTTTAAATTATTCATACTGTAGGCGAGATTCCTACTTACCTGGACTTCGAACTGAGCGGGTCCAGTTGCATCTCGCTGCATCTGCAGTCTGCGCAGCATCCTCAGCAGTGCTCCTCGAGCGGCCGTGGATGGCTAGGTATGCTCCATGGAGATTTATTACTGCTTAAAACATCATTCTGGACTCCGTTACTGTATTTTGAGTCGCCTTGATCCGCATGCAGTCGGTACCGGACGATTTTCATCGGAGTGGAATTTGCTCGAACGGAGGTCACCATCGTGTTTAGAGCATCGAAACGAGTTGGGAGGCTGTCTCGGATCGTCGATCGGAGGTCTGGAGCTCAAAAATCCAAGGTGGCGGTTGACCGTCGTTGACCGCCGCCAATTGGCTTTGTTGGCAGCTGGGCTCAGGCCTACCCCCCCTAATTCGACCCTTCTGAGTCCAATGGCGGTGTTAATTTTGCCTAATTCAGCCTCAATCAATACGAATTGAGCTCGAAAATCTCGGCTCAACGTGGTGGCTCGGGCGGTGGATCTCCGGTGAAGCTTCTCTGAAATTGAGTTGGGGCTTTCCTTCCCCGACGTCCTCTGAGTGATTTCATGCCATCAATTTGGCACAAGACCATCGGGGATGGTGAACCCAATT
>CAMOHE010054146.1:17245-36954 GCA_946598075.1 Artocarpus hirsutus | reverse complement strand
ATAGTCCCAACTTAAGTGTTGAAAAACATGTTTTGGCCATACTTCAAAAGATACTAAGCATTGAAATTAATTCACAGTTGGATTTTAAAAATGCATGTGACCCTGCAAGCGAGAATCATGCCTCGAACTATTTGTCTATTAGTATTTTTCAAGCCACTCAAAATCTCAAATCAATTATTTAAAATGTATGCAATATTCATGTATCAATGTAAAGTATTGTAGCATAGAAATTTTGAAGTCCTTTTCTCTTTTGGCAGATGCATGAAGTGATAGCATTTACTCCTTGCCTTTCCCTGCAAGTGCAAAAAGCTTCCCAGTTAGTTGGATGCTCATACAAATAAAAATTCAAACGCCATCCACAAAAGGGTCAGCATTAGCCTTAGTTGTCTTTGATCACACAATGCCTTTGATACGCGAGTGAAGCAGGCTTTTCTTCGACGTGCAACTTGACTCTTTTTTTTTTTTTTTTTCCACTCTACGATTTCTGACAGCATTCTATTTATTTCCTTCTAGAGTTGTCAGTGTTCTGACATATACAAGAAGCAGACCTGACCTGGTTGAAAAATAAAGAACTGAGAGTCTTTAATGAAAGTCTTCAAGATATCTTAACATAAGGCGGACAATAATAATTTGCAAGTGCAAAAAAAAAAACGTCGTTATTGTATCTTTTAAGTTTAGCACTGTGTTTTTGAAATTTTATTTTATTTTTTTGAACTTAAAATAGGGGATTCGAGCTCTTTACTTTTAAGGGGAGTCAGATATGATTTTTATCGCTAGTATGTTTGCAACTACTGTTTTAGAAATTTTATTGGTTTGAGGGAAGAAAATTATATTTTAGGATATAAAATGTTGATTTTTCCATTTCAATCTTTTTAAAATAAAATAAAAAATCTTTATTTTATTTTTTAAAGGAATTTTACGTTTTATTTTTTTTTTGTGGCTATCTAATAATGTTTTTGCACTGAAATGGCAAAACTCTTACCTCATGTCCTAAAAAAGGGGCTTGGGTTGCCTGAATGACATTATTTTGAATAACATTATGGTACCAGCTTGATAAGTGCTAAACCATAGAGTGCCAAAATAATATTTTCTCGATAAATAATGCAAGTTTAAGAATAGTAATCACTTGATGGTGCCTGAAAAAAGAACAAAAATTATAGATGAAACATAACATGATGATCATTCACATTGTTGATTAAATTCCACTTCGTACAGTTTAAATTTGACTTTTCTCAAACCAACATATAGTTACCGTCCGTACCTCTCCTTTTTCAATTGCCACAACTGGGATATTTTATTAGCATTAGAAAGAGCAATATTCCCATGGCACTTTTTTTCCCCCTTGTATAGGACTTTGGCAAAAACAATTTGAACTCATAAAATGAGTTTAACCATTCTACCATATAAGAGCTTTATAAAGTGGACAATTCAACTATGAGTTTGAACTCATCTCCCAAACTTGAGGTTCATTTATTTATTTTTGTTTGCTTGTAATCTTTTATTAGAATATTCCATAACACAAAAGAATGGCGTTGCGGTGACAGTTTCTGCAAAAAGGTTTAGGCCTCTCACCAACACAACACTACTCAAAAACTTTCGGCCATTTGCAAATCCATTTAATGTAAGCCAGAGAAGGTTCTTCAAGAAACACTATGCATCTGGCTGGTTATATAGTTACGGCCCAGTTTCCTCATTTCAATCCGTAAAGTTTTCAATGTCAACACTATCTCCTCAAGTCGAGGATGCGAATTGTGACTTGTGAAAAATGTCTCGATTGTCCCATGTAATTCAACATAGCTCCATCCGGGGAGTTTTGCCAAGCCGAGAGTCCTCATTTGGGTCCATGCCTCATTAACACCATCCCATCTGTCCATTGCCGCAAAGCTGTGTGCCAGTTGCACATAGTTTCCAGCATCTACAGGTCTCAACATGAGAAGATCTCTAGCAACGATTTCACCAAGTTCATCACTGCTGTTAGCCCGGCAAGCATCAACAAGTATGCCCAAAACGTCTACTACAGGTTCTGAAAATGTCTTCTTGTAGAATTCATATGCCTCCTCTACTCTTCCAGCTCGACTGAGGAGATCAACAATGCAAGCATGGTGTTCAAGGTTTGGTGCTATTCCAAAATCTTCAGTCATGGACTGGTATATGCTTAAACCTTGGTTGACAAGCCCATTATGACTACAAGCTGCAAGAACTGCAAGGAAAATCACATGATCCGGTTCCATCCCAGCGCGCAGAAACTCTTCATACATTCTCAAGGCAGGCTCCCCTTTGCCATGACAGCCGTATCCTGAGATAATTGTGCCCCATGAGACCCGGTCATGCTCCAACATTTCATTAAAGCACTGTTGAGCCATTTCCAAGTCTCCACACTTTGAGTACATATCAACTAGAGCTGTGTCCACCAAGATGCAGGGTCTAAGGCAACTTCTGATAACAAAGCTGTGAATCCATTTTCCCTGATGGAGTGCTCCAATAGAAGCACAAGCCTGGAGGAGAGACACGACGGTTAATGAATCTGGTTTCTGAAGAGCTGCTCTCATCTCCGAGAGGAGGGAGAGGCCCTCACTTAAATGCCCATTTTGAGAATATCCAGCAACCATAGCATTCCAAGAAACCAAATCCCTTTTCCCTATCCGTGCAAATATTGTACGACTTTGATTCAAACGCCCACACTTTGCATACATGGTAATGAGAGAGTTCTGGGCAGGGGTATCTAGAGTAATCCCTTGCCTTAACACATAGCAATGAATTGATGTTCCTAGATTAAAGGAACCTAGTTTTGCACAAGCTGCGAGCACACTAGCCACAGTAGCAGTAGACGGCTGTATTCTTGATTTCAACATCTGGCAGAAAACAGTTAGTGCCTTGTCTGAACAATCATTCTGTACAAGTCCTGAGATCATTGCCGTCCACAAAACCACATCCTTGTAATTCATCCGCCCAAATATCTTAAATGCGGCATCAATACTTCTACATTTCATATACATGGTTACAAGTGAAGTTTCAAAATGACTATCCAATTTAAACCCATCTCTTAAAATTTTCCCATGCACTGATTTTCCCAATTTAAGGTCACACTGCATTGCGCTTGCAGACACAACCGAACTAAATGTCTGTTTATCAGGCTTAATACCTTCATCTCTCATTCTATAAAAAAGCTCAAATACTTCTTTAAAATTCCCACTCTGAGCATAGCCAGACATCAACGAATTCCACGAAACAATATCTGTTCCAGTCATGAATTCAAACAACCTCCTTGCATCCTCAATGCCTCCACATTTACCGTACACACTTAATACGGAATTCATCAAACTAACATTGCCCTCAAAACCATAGGAAATGGCACAACCATGCAAACACCTCACATGGGCAAGCTTCGAGAAGCCAGGAAGCATGCTTAACAATGTAACAGGACTAGGCTGAAATCCTTGGTACCTCATTTCACTAAACAACAACAACGCTTGATCGACATCGCCAGTACGTGAATAGCATCCAATAATGGCAGTCCAAGGAACAATGTTCCTTGCAGGCATGTCGTCGAACACTTTCCGGGCATATCCGACACACCCAAATTTCGAGTAAAAGCTAAGCAAAGAAGAAGCAATGTAAGGATCTGAGGAAAACCCATTAATGACAACGCATTGGTGGAGGGAAATGCCGAGAGGAAAGAGGTGGAGAGCAGCGCAAGCCTTGAGCAAACTAGGGAAGGTGTGGGTGTCTGGAGGGGTGTAGTTGGTGCTTTGGAGCATGGAAGAGAAGGTGAGGAGAACTTCATGGTGAGAGGCTTGAGAGGAGAGCCGATTGATGATGGCGTTAAATGATCTTGTGGTAGTGGTGGTTGTCGTTTTCTTAAGAGCATTCAGGTACGAAGGGTTTAACTTGTTCATAACTCATCACCATGCTAGCTAGAGAAACGCACCTACGAAGGACAAAGACACAACTCAAACACGAGAAAAACTTCTAATTGATGATCTATCCAGTTATAGTTTAGTTTATAAAGTGAAGAAGATTTTTTAGTGACGGTTGTTGGAAGTTAAAATTGAAATAAATACTAAAAAATTTTAGGATACTTTTGACAGCAGGGACGTTTACTTGGCAAGAGAGAGAGAGAGAGAGAGAGGGAGAGAAGAACGAAGTGTTCTGTTTGTTCACAAAATAAGTAATGAGTGTGCATCGTCATCCGCTAATAAGTGGAAAAAAAAAAAAAGGAGAGAGAGAGAGACGAAGGATTGTTTCCATTTACAAAATTAGCAATGCTATTTCACGAGCATCAGTTGAAAGAAAATCATAAATGCAAAAAAATAAAAAAAAAAGATATTACTTGCACCTTTTTTGATATTAAAAACTTTTCAACGGGAATAAATAATAAATTTACTCAAAAACATTTTAACAATTTCTCATGCCAACTATCATTTTACAGTATAAAAAGGCATTTTAGTAATTATGGGTCCGTTTGATTTAGAATATTGAACAAAAATTTAAACTTTTATGAGAAAAATATATAACAGAAAAGTTTAAAGCATAATTTAAACCTATAAAACAAATAGATCATATTAATAAAATTATTGTTCTTAGTTTAATAGATACTAGGAAATTTTAATAGATACTAAGAAACGGAATTGGATGGTTTCTTATTACATCATATAAAACAAGCAAACACTAAAGAGCTTTTATTTCCGTTTCAATCTTGTTATTACAGCCACAAATTTGAATCGACTCAACCCAGCCTGTGCAAACAATAAGGCAAAATGGGTCAGGTCAGACTGGCCTGAATGATAAAACGATCGGCTTAGCTCGGCCCAAAACCCAACGAGCCAAAATAAGACGGGCTTGGCCCGATCCTGCATACAATTGTAAAAAAAAATAAAAAACTATTTTTTAAAGTGATGGTTATAAGATGACAAAAGATAATTAAATAAGATAAATTGAATAAAATAAATTTTATTTATATAATTATGTCTGTCTTTGTTAAAAACCTTACAATAAAAACTTAATACGATAAAAAACCTTAGCAAGAAATCGCCCGCAACCTTTTGTTCATTTGTTGAATTTTGAGTCATATATTGCATGTTACAACCGACAATTTCTACACTATACTATATAAAAGATGTCGCGTAGATACATGTCTATATTATATATGTGTGTATTTATATGTAAGACGTCTATATATATAGATTGAATTTGTCTCAAATAATATGGCTTATATATATCCATATATATAAAAAGATGTTATGCATATGTAAGCCGCTTTATAAATATGTGAGGGTGTTTAGAAGGATGGTGAGAGCTGATGGTGAAAACTATTTTTATTGTAATATATGAAAGTTTTATATTGTAATAATTTTTTTTATTGTTACTGTAATGTATAAGAGTTTTATATTATTTATAACTGAATTTGTGGTAAAAATTATATAATAAAAATCATTACCAAACACTACCATAGAGATCATTAAGATCCTGCCACACTTTTTCACCAAGGATGGCTTTTTGCCGCTTGTAAAATGTATTTGCAAACTGTCATAACATGGCCCAGACTCTTTAATGGCTAGTAGATAAAATGTTGTTATTGTTGTTGTTGTGTGTTTTTTTTTTTAATATATATATCCTGAAACTGAAAACTTCCCCTTTAATATTTTCTCCCGAGATCTTGCCGTTTGTTGCTCTCACTCGTTGTTCGCCGTTCGTATCCGACGTTGCCTCACCGTCGAAGCTTCTCAACCGGCGGTATTCACGGATCTGAAAGGAGCCTCCATGCTATCGACGCCGCCCTGTTCTCGCGCGACCGCTGCTCTCTCCACTGTCTTCGACGACGCCGACGTTTTCCTCGCCACCGCAGCCACCCAACCGCCCGTATCCACGGAGCTGAGAGAAGCTTTAGACCTGGCAACGTCGTCCTCGCAGCCTCCCAACGAGCACGCGCCTGAGTCGCCGAGGGAGCATCTAGTTGCCGGAGTCCCGCAGGAAGCAGCCGCCGGAGTCGTGCGAGGTCGCCGGATCATTGCCGGAGTCGCGGAGGGAGCAGCTAGTTGCCGTAGTCACGCGAGAAGCAACCGCTGGAGTCGCGCGGGGTCGCCGGGATCATTGCCGGAGTAGCTTGAGGCTTTTACTAGTCAAGTTTCTCTACCTTATTCAATGTCCGATTGTTTTGTTTATTTTTTTTAATTTTTTAATGTACTGTGTTTGTTGAGCTTGAGGATATCAGGTGTTCTTAAAATAAAATATATTACAATGGTGTTTGGAAAGTGGTGGGAAGCATTACTATTTTTGTTATAGCATGTGAGAGCTTTATATTGTAACAATTTTTTTATTGTTATTGTAACATGTGAGATTTTTATACTGTTCATAACTAAGATATATATATATATATATATAAAGAGATTAATAACTTAAATAATGATATTGTTAGTTTTAATTTATTTTTCTAGAATAATTGGAATATATGTATTTAAGATTTCAAACGGATTATGATATTATTATATAAAAAAAATCCCTAAAATTAGGTCGTTTGTTGTTTAAATTTAAATGGGTATCCAAAATAACGATTTTAAAATTCACGCAACTAAAAGATAGATTTTTTTTGGAATCACAATTTTACTGACAAATTAAAATTAGGATTTATAATTTAATTGATGATATAATATTTATTATGTTTTTTCTATCATTAAGTTAATAATACGTAATAACATTCATTTTTTTATGATTTCAAGTGATAATGACATTTTTGTTTTCTTCATGATAGGTAATTAAATTAATGAATTAATATTTATTAAGTCTTTTGTGTGCCTTATAGATTATATAATTGATATATCATTATGTTAATGATACACAATGATAATGATATTTAATAACATTCTTTTTTAAGACTTTAAGTGATAATGATACTTCTTATTTGAGGTGTGTTAATGTTATGGATTGGTAAAACAAATAATATTACATTAAGTTAATGATATTCGTTTTTTGCTTCTTGTATTGTTTTTTTTTTTTGAAATTCTATTGCAAGTAATTTAATGACATGGATGGTTTTTTTTTTTTTTTTTTGTTAAAGTTACATTGTAATTAATTAAGATATGTGTATTACTCTAATATCATTTTTTCCAACTACTCAATTAGGAGAAAAATGAAGAGACTTGTTAAAAAAAATAAATACACGATAAAGTATGCTTAGAGAATATTTTTAGATTTTCAATATATGTAATTTAAAAAAGAAACATATAAATAATATTTGTAAAATAAAGATAAATTTTAATTCATTTCTTAAAAAGGGCCACTAATTTTTACTAACATAAATTAGTCATCACAATGCCAGGTCTAGGCCCGGGTTTGCTTGACAGAACTAGAAGTAAGGCCTACTCCAACTTTGTATTTTAGGTTGGGCCAACCTTGGCCCTTGTAGGGATGGCCCGGGCTGGGCCAAAACAATAGGCTTTGGGCCCTATTTGTTATTTTCAAATGAGATACGTGGCCTTTTTTTTATTTATAAAGTTAAAATATGTCATCGATTCTATGAATATTATTTATATGTCTCAGTGGATATGTATAAAGACCTTAATGACCTAATAATGATATTGTTAGTTTTAATTTATTTTTTTAGAATAATTAGAATATACATATTAAAAATTTTAAAAGGATTATGATATTATTATATTTAAAAAAATCCTTAAAATTAGGTTATTTGTTGTTTAAATTTAAATTGGTATTCAAATTAATGATTTTAAAATTCTCTTAGCTAAAAGATAGATTTTTTTTATGGAATCATGATTTTACTGACAAAGATTTTTTTTATGGAATCATGATTTTACTGACAAATTGAAATTAAGATATTGTAATTAAATTAATGATATAGTATTTATTAAGTCTTTTTCTGCGTCTTACTGGTTATATAATTAATATATTATTAAGTTAATGATACGTAATGGCATTCATTTTTTTAAGACTTTAAGTGGTAAGGCATTTTTGTTTTTTAGTAATAGGTAATTAAATTAATAAAATTGTATTCATTAAGTCTTTTTGTGTGTCTTATAAGTTATATAATTGATATGTTATTAAGTTAATGATATTTAATGACATTCATTTTTTAAGACTTCAATTGATAATGATACTTTCTATTTAGAGTATGCTAATGTTATAGATTGATAATACAAACAATATTACATTAAGTTAATGATATTCATTTTTTTATTTGCTTCTTGTATTATTTTTTTGAAATTCGATTGTAAGTAATTTAATGATATAGATGATTTTTTTCGTTGTTTAAGTCACATTCTAATTAATTAAGTATATTTGAATTTCTCTAATATCATTTTTTCAAAGACTCAATTATGAGGAAAATAAAAAGATTTGTTAAAAAATAAAAGCAAATACAAGATAAAATCTACTAGAGGGTATTTGTGAATTCTTAATATATGTAATTTTAAAAAAAGAATATATAAGTGATATTTGTAAAACAAATTCTAATTCATTTTTTTAAAAAGGGTCACATTAATTTTTACTTTTCTCATTACCTTTCTTTATAATTTCGTAAACACGCCTGAAAAGTCTTTTGACTTGCACAGATACGACTATTAGATTTTTTGATCAATTTATGTATTATGATCTACCAGGTTAGATTTATGCAAGATCATTTCCTTTTAATTTTATGATAGAATTCTTCGTTGATAATCGCATTAATTAACATAATATGTTTTTCATAATCGCATTAATTAACATAACTTGTTAACAGTTTTTCATCATTTTTTTCTTTCCTCATTATAATACATTCTATATTTTTTTTAAATACAACTCTGTTCTTTTTTTCCTAAAAAAATTCTTCTGTTCTTTTTAATGTCTATTTATGCTGCAATCGATGCTTTTATTCTTTATTCGATCCGCTATTTGGTTTCGTATATGATGAACATGTGCAAAGTCTTTGTTATATATTTTAACAAACCTATTCAACTGTAATATATAAGCAAATACATGTCTAATATCTAAAATTCTTTAGCAGATGTAATTCATGTGATAATTTAGGACCAAAAAAAAAAAATAAAAATAGAGCGGTTGCAGTTTCAAGTAAAACATCACTTTTATATTAGCAAAATAACTAAATAAATAAATAAAGATCACTTGTAAAATATGCAAGTCCTAATCCAATACCATTCATTGCGCAACTAGCAATGATGGAAGCATTCAATGGCAAATTTTAATTGTAACTATGATTGGATTCAAACTCGGAAACTTCTTACTTGAAACCCAAATTTTAATTGGGCTATGTATGAACGGTTTCTAATGAATTCCAAGTTCTAGTCGATGTAGAAGTTTTTATATCAGATACAATTTGACACTTTCCTATTTCTTGAAAAGTTTATTTTCTTATTTTTTTGAATGGTCTTAGAAAAGAATTTTTGATGTCATGTTGCAGTCAAGTAGGTGAATGTTTTGTATTTTTTTTTTTAAATGGCCGTGTCATGTGTATTTGAAAGGAATTTTAAAATACAAAATTGATTAAAAAGGAGGAGATAAATTTGGGAAATAACGAAAGCGAAGGGAAAAAAAAAAGAAAAAAAGAGAGAGGAGGAGATAATTTTGGTAAATAAGAAAAAATAGAAATCAAAATTTTAAAATGTAAAAAAAACGACATTTAATTAAAGAGGAGAAGATAATTTATAATTGATCAAATAAAGCCGCAAATTATGCCTTATCTAACTTTTTCTTAAATTAAATATAAAAAACATATGCTAATTTAACGCAATGATATTCGAAATTTAAGATTTTATCCAAGACTGGCTGTACCTGTAAATACAAACGACGCGTACCTTCATCATTAAACGACAGCAGATTCAATACACAAAACTGCATATGGTATGGTAAAATCAATCAAAATTTAGACGATCAACAACCTCTTCTTTAAAAAAAAAAAAAAACATCTCGTAAACGTAAGCTACCTTAGGCATTTCTCACATAACGCCGACTAAGATTCTGGAATGCGAAAGCATGTATTATTATACACGTAAACGACAGAAAAAAATTCTAAAACGCAGATGAACATGTCAGAGTATAAATACGTCCTTGCTTTGACTTATGCGACAAAAACTTGCTTCTTTTTTTTTTTTGTTTCGGAGATATCAACAAAACTTCCATGGAATGAATGTTCCGTCGTTAACAAGTTAAAAGACAGTAAAATTATAATTACACAAACGGCGTGATTGAAAAGCGACAGCAGGTTTATGTATTGCAGTATAGGAGACCACAACCCAGAACTGTCTTATGTATGTATGAGAGCTGAGTGACGACAAACGACCTGGATTGTTTTTATGTATTTTTGAAAAATAAATGGATAAGAACAAGAATTGCGCAAGGCGAATCATTATGTCGTTTTCTTCCTAACGACATCAAAATATGAGATGACGAGGAATCATACACCATACGAACACGGTAAACTTTTACTCGAGAAGAAAAACTGGCACGCTGGTTTTACTCAAGAAACAACAAACTTATACACAAGCAACGACATGTCGTTGTAATAATCAAAGGATATCCTATTCAAGTCACCTGTCGTTTTTCAAGTTAAATGATAGAAGGTTTTAAGTTTTTGAATTTACATAATTGGCTTGTAATTATCAAGAGAAAACAAATTTGAAAAATGTCAAAATTTAGAAGATTTTGGAAGCTTGGAGAAGATATTTATCAGAAAAGGATAAGGATTTGAGGATTCAAAACTTAAAGAAAAAGTAAGGGTTTAGCTCATACCTAGAATATATGATTTTTGGTTTTTCAATTTTTTTCTTTAACGTATTTCTAAAATGATAAAAATTGAAGTTTATCTTTAGAAAACGCTTTTGATTAAGTTTTGAATTGAAAGCATGATGTGATTTGTTTTAACGTTTATTTAATTTGAAATAGCCTTTATCTCTTTTCCAAATTGAATATGATTCAAAGTCATAATCTTATTGTGATTTCAAAACAAAAGGCACATGTACACGTCCTATATACATGCTTATGGTTATATACGTAAAGGGTGTGCGTCGGAGGTGGTAAAATTACTCTTTGAGTTTTGGGTTTTTAATGCTTTAATCCTTTTGTTAAAAACCTAAGCTGCGATATAGTTTCCTAAGCTGCAAAATAGTTTCAGATATTTCGTTCTTCTTCAAGGCATCACTAAGAGGGAGTCGCATCACGCACTAAGAGGAAGTCGCATTCGGTAAATTTAATTAATCAATCGTTAATTAAATTTGATAGATTAAAAAACGAGATCTAACTGAACGATTTTGAATGACAAATCAGATGTCGTTTCATAAATTAAACGATGTCAAGAAAGTAGTAAAACTTCATCATCAGTACTGATGCTGTGTTTGGCATATAATTTTTCAGTTAAGCATTACGCATGCGATGCACTTCCTCTCCACTTTACTGGTATATAAGAGAGTGGACTAATGTTCTCTTTACTGAGCTTGCTTGGGATGATAATAAGGTGACCAATGACAGAGGGACCTTTTTTTTATCAAGATTATACTAACACGTAGATAAGTATTAATTTAAGAGGGATCAAGTCTAATTTATACATATACTTATTGTGTTAAATTAAAACCATTATAAGCTAAAAAAAGAATGCTAAGGGTGGCCACGTCCCCCTCTACCTCCGTGGTTGAAGGTGAGAGGTAAAAGCCCAATGGACAAGTAGTTTATTTTTCAAGTAAGAAACTTTTAATAGACAAGCTATTAAAAGTAGTAATTGCATTGATTAATTGACAAATTTGTTTTAATCATTTATGCCCAAGACCGGGAAATCTAAACCAACACCCCGAACACAAAAAAAAAAAAAAAAAAAAAAAAAGGAACAAGCAAATAAGCTTTTCTCATGGGAAAAAAGATCCTAATAATTGGAACATACTAAATGAACAAAGTATCAATAGACTGATTCTTACAGCAAGCTCAAAGTCTTCAGACACGCCCATTGATAGCTCATACTGCTCGTCAGTTATTCCAAGTGCCTTACAGCCCTCACTTCTGCAGTTTGCTAGTGTCTGAAAAGACTATATTTGGATTTAATAAAGTTGAAGAAAAGAACGACTGAATATTTAAGAGAGTTTAGGCCATGAAATTTCATCTTATCGAGAGAATTACCTTGAAGTTTTCTGGAATCCAGCATACCAATTTTCATTAGGCCGCAAAACTCAAGATTTGGACGTCCCAAACTAACATGCTTTGCAAGCTCCACACATCCAGACGGCTGAACACCTGATTTTGCCGCAATAATTTAGCAGGAATCAGATACTGTCTTAAACTAGGACTTGAAGAGTGACCAAAATAGTGTAGAAAACCTCGGACTATAATACTTAATTATTTGGAAAAGAAATGTAATCTACACCAGGGCCAGACACGTTATCCTTTTTCCAACCAAAATGTGCCTAAAAATAACTCACTGATTCAATACTACAATACAATTCAGGAAGAATACGGAGAGAAAAACAACTGTGAGCTTTTAACTCCAAGACCATAGACCACGAATATGGAAAATGTTGGACTGAATTAATTCCTCTCGTACAAAAATGCATCAGACTTAATGAATGTAGTTTGAGCAAAAATAAAATAAACATAAAATGCAGAGCCACAGCTGAACTATAGCAAAGAGTGAACTATATACAGGAATTGAACCAAAAAATGAAACAGAGGAAAATAACTGAAATGATCTGTTTCGTAACAAAGTGCTATGGAAGAACTATAGCTTAGAGTCGACTACTGCAACTTTAAACCACAGCCTCTGTTTGCCAAACAGAACAATCATGAGCCATTCAGCCAAAGTGGATTTGGTAACTAGCATCTTACTTCAGTACCTAACATACGTATTGGTATTTTAGAGACCAAGTGAGACATCATTTTAATTTTAAAAATGTAAAATATGGCTTTGGTGATGCATCCGCCGTATATGTAGCCTAGCAGTGCTTTAAAACTCTCATAATTCTTTTACTTTTGCAACGTTAACAATTTTTCCCCTTACAAATTATTCTGTTCAATTTAATGTCTATTTACGCCGCAATTGATGCTTTTATTCTTTATTCGACCCGTTATTTGGTTTCTTGCATGATGAACATATGTAAAATCTTTGTTATACATTTTAACAAAACTATTCAACTGTCATAAAAGGCAAAGCTATTCAAGGACCAGGGTAGATGGCCGACCCCTGAATTTTTTTCTTTTCCAATATTGTTCATAAAATTTTGTAAAAATCATATTCCACCCCCCTCTAAAATTATACCTCTTCAAATTTTACTATACCCCTTCTGACTAATTGTTCTTGATCCACCCCTGACTGTCATATAAATACAAATACATGTCTAATATCTAAGAGAAGTGGTAGGTGCATTATCTTTCTCAATTTTTTTACGCTATTGCTATTTCTATTTATTGATTGACACATGGACTTTGCTATCTTCTTTTATGTTTAAATAATAATTTATAATGTTAATGGATTCTACCTATCAGGAAGGAAGTGATTGGAAAGAGCCCGAAAGAGAGTGAGAAAAAGTGTTGCTAGCCCTCTTCAATATCTAATATTTTTACCAAATATAATTCATGTGATAATTTAGGAAGGAAAAAAATGCAATCGAACGGTTCCAGTTTCAAATAAAGATCACTTGTAAAACATGCATGTCCTAATCCAGTACCGTTTATTGTTTGGGCTTATAACAACCATGACCATTAGTAGAGAAGCGCTACCAACATTGATGGAAGCATACAATAGGCATCACCTTTAGAAATATTAAACTCAAATAAACACTGAGAAAAAAAAAAAATCAACTGTCTACAATTTTCAGCAAAAGAGAAAAGAAAAACTATAGTCTCAAAACAATTAACAAGAAAAGAAAAATAAATAATAGGGGAAACAAGGCATGAAGACAAGAAGTAATTACGCTCCATCTTCCACTTGACCTTGTTGATGGTATTTTTGAAGAGACGTCCAAGAGCTCAAGGGGTCCACAATCAGATTCCATTGGAAAAATACCCTCGTCACCATTGTATATATTTTCAACTTTACCGCCTCCCACGTGGAAAATTGCAGAATGTAATCTTGCAAGCACTCTTCATTAGTGCAACATCATTGTTACACAGAGGCTCAGGAAATCGTATTTCGCTTTCCTTGAAATTTAAAATTTCATAAAACTTGTGTTTTGTCTATTTTAAAATCGTATTTCGCTCTATTTGAAATAATATTTTACTTTCTTTGAAATTGTATTTTGTCCCTCAAAATTATATATCTCCTGACTAATTTTTTTGACTCTAGCCTCTAGATACGTACATAAAGAATTGTTAAGAACTTAGTCACTAAAAAGGAGAGACGACATATCCTATGAAAAAACGAAAAGAAAAGAAAAAGAGTGGGAGAATCTATGTTCTTTATTGATTCTTCTTGGAGCATCCTCTTTATTGGAATTTGATTTTTCTCACATAGAATATTGCTCTAGTTAATCCTTATCCTCACGTTTGTGTTTCTCAATTTGATTCTTCTTTATGAATTCTCGATGGTCGAGCAGCTCACCCACATGATAACGAATGTAATAAATTCTAAATTTAGCGGGGAATTTCGCTTTATTATAGTAGATAAAAGTTGATCATAAATCAGGGAGATGAAGTGTACATATTGCTGTTCAATCGGATAGCCTCTTTGATTATTTTAGATCTAACCCATCCCAAAATTTCCAATGAGACAGCAATTAATCCTAAAACTATAAGTATGCCCACATAAATCCATTTCCATTTTGTGGCATGACTTTGATGTTTGATCCCTTGAAATATATCTGCTATAATCAGAGCGATTAACACATAGCCAAGAAAATGATGATATATTTCCCAGACTTTGCGGTAATTGTATTCCTGTTGCTCTTTCTTTGGCTGCCAAAAAATGGCTAGCATCTGAAAAAGAAATAATAATATATACAAAATTTAGGGAAAATTGCCATAATATTAATGGAAAAAAGAGTATGTTATGAAGTTCTTCCTAGATATAGACTCTTACCTGTATAGTTGTGAATGTAAATATAATGATACCAAGAATTCTATCCGATTTATTAGAATGTAATTGCTTGGGAGAAGTAATTCCTGCCAATATTTCAATGAGCCATCCGAGTGTGCCCAAAACATATCCAGCGCTTTGAAACATTATGTGGAAAGAGTACCACTCATTCCATTGCATGGGAAAATTTCTAAAATACCTTGCAATCATCACCCCAATAGGCAAAAAAGTTCCCCATCCTATGATGTTTAGGATTCCATGCGCCTGTGTATCATCATCACAATAATATTATTGATATCCCATAGTTTAAGGGAAAAAAGGAAGATTTTGTAATGTCTTAAATATTTAAAATTGTAGAAAAAAATTGTACGGTTTTCAAGCTAGCTTCTAATCAGTCTTACATTTCTTAGATGGCGATGATGAGGGGTGCTTCGTCCACGCCATGATCGGAGATTAGTCGTGACATCTTTATCTTCAACTCTCTCAACCGAAAAATTATAAGCAAGAAGCTGCATTTTAGGTTCCACGTGTGAAGAGGCTTGGGAACAGATAGAATAATGTAGGAGAATTATTGAACCGAAAATTATGAGGCAATAAGGAGTCATAACTCATATGGCCTCTAAGTCTCTCTCTTCCTCTAGGAAATAATAATTAATAGGGTTTAACAAAAATGGTTGAACTACAAGAGCTAGTTGGTGGATTGATGACTAACAATTACATATATAGCTAGTACAACAAGATGTAAGCAAGTTGAAATCAGAAAATAGAATGTGTATCAGAATAAAAAAATTAAGAAAAGGAGAGAACATTTATATAATATTTGGGCTCATGAGTAGTCATGATGATCCAATGTAGAATTGTTGGCAAATTGATATTATGAGATCGAAATCTTTAAGTACTGTTTTGCAGTTGAGAATATGTGCTTTCCTTGCTAAATTGGGGAATCAGGACTGTCTTGTTCTGAGAGATATTGAATAATCAGATTTTATTCCCCATCTTTTTCTTTTATTTTCTTTCCTAACTTTCCGTGTGACAGGCATCCATAAATTATCACGACATTGTATGCTTTTACTTTTTGGTTCTAAATTTTAGGCTCTTATCAATACTAAATAATTAATTTTCTTGTTCATTTGGGAATCTAAGACCATCAAAAGCGAAAATTCACTCAGCCTAGCTTCGTCACGATCTAAAACGCAACTGATTAACTCATGTTACGCTCAATTCCGCGGCAAAAGTTTTGCTTTTGGGTAGAAAAAAGAGTAGTAACGCTAGAAATTTCTAGGCTTTCTCTTAGTCTTTTTACAGCAAGTAGGATGTCATTATCAAACATTAAATTTACTACACAAAACATCCATAATTAAATATAATAAAGAAGTTACCAAGATGGTATAATTTTCAAATCTATACATAAAATGTAAATAATGAAGAGAATTTAACCATATTAGTCGTTTTTATATTTTAGTTTTTTCGTTATTAGTTTATTGTCATTTATCTAGTATGCCATTTAGTGTAGTGAGTAATCATTATCATTTTGTTAAAAAACTATAAATACTCTCGTTAGTTATGAATATTAATATCGAATACAAAATTTGAGTGTTTTTCTTTTCATTTTAATTAGAGACTTTTCCCTTGTGGGTTATCTTTAAGTGAGTTTTGGAATCTTTAGTATCTCTAGATTAAGTCAGTAAAATCTTTCTTTTCCAATTCTGTTGCATACTAGCTATCATATGTGCCCAAGTTCAAAATCTCTCCCACTAACAAAATCAATGCATGTAGCTTGGCGCAAATTAGTAACAAAATTTCTGGAGAGTGTTAATTACTTGATACTTCACGTTATACGGGGGATACAGATCCTCTGGAAGGGTACATGGAACGACTACTTTTCTTGATATCCAATCAAACAATATCTTTTAACAGATATTTAAGTGATATCCAAGGAATCTTACGAATTTAGACCACACACATAAAAATCTAGGAACCCAAAATTTGCACTTTCATTTTCCTATTGTCAACGCTCCTGCCGCTACTCTCCCTATAAAGCCCCCCAAGCCATATCGATGCCTCTTCGCTCCTATCAAGCTTCCTCCACCAAAAATTATATACAGTTCACGTTATACATAATATTGATTATAGTCGTGAAGCAATTTGTTGCTTGCTTCTCTCTAATTCTCTCAGCAATAACATTAGCTATGAATGCTAATGCAGCCACAAACATGTCATTTATGTAACAAGAAACTGGGAGTGCTAGTACTAGCTAGTAGTAACACTTTGCTACGAGGGACGATCCGATTTCTCGCGCAGCAGGACGTGGCGTCGAGGATGACCTGCGACAAGTTCCGGCAGGGTTTGTCGACTGAAGAGCAGCGACGGACCGGATTGTTGCAAGAAGAAATGTGTGAATGTGCAGACTGATCGTTCCAACTGTGGGATGCGTGGCTACAAGTGCTAGTACTCTGAGATGTGTTGCAAAGGGGAATGCGTGAGTACGTTGTTTAACAAAAAGCATTGCGGTGGGTGCAATAACAAGTGCATGAAGGGCCAGCTTTGTGCTTATGGGATGTGCAATTATGCATGATTTGATCCATTGCCGGTACATACATATAACACACACACACACACGTGTGTGGAGCTTCTCCTCGTAACATAAGTATCGTTAATCATTTATGTTGTTGGAACGTTTGAAAATCATGCAGTTAAGCTATATACCATAGCATATATACGAATATATTACATCTTATATTTATACCAAGGAAAGAAAAATAATAATAAATTTTTAGTGAAATTTGAATTATTGGCATGTAATTATTGGTTTCTGTTTTCTTCTTACTAATATTTCTCCTCTCTAATTATGTATGTTCATCGGTTTCACGCAATTCCTGGTTATCAACGTTGAATTTTAAATTAGAGCATGACCTCCCTAACTTAAAGAATTAATAAGCGTAATCTATATGTCGACAAAACTAAATTAAAAAGCGATATTTCTACTATAACCTTTCTAGCAGGGGCATGTGTGCAAGTTAATATATTATCGCACTTCATAAGAGGAAGAAGGATTAGTTAAAACATTTTCCCCTTAACTATAGCTTTTGTAACACTGTTTCTTGAATTTTAAAATCTAAACTATGAAATATTAACAAAAAAACTCATTTTTTAGAACTTTTAATAAAACTTGGTACATGTTAAGATTTGGTATATAATATTAGAGTATTTTGGTAACTCTATAATGTTTAAAACTAATTTAAATTTAAAAAGTTGATTTAATTTAAAACTAATTATTAAAAACATAAGATGTAAAACCTTAAAAAAAAAAAATTAGAATAGATAATCTCTTCTTTTGCTTTCATGTGACTATACCTGGGTAAGCTAACAATAGTTCACTAAATTGTTCAATAACCCTTTTATTTGTGTAATATTGTGTCATTTATGCTCCAAATTATATTTCAAGGAGGTTTATTATTAATATTTCATAAATCAAAAGGAATGAATATTATGTTTTGAAGTTAAGGGGATACAAACATTACATTTTGAAGTTCAGAAGATATAGAGTTACAAAGGATATAGTTGGGGGAATTTTTGTAATTAATCCAAAGAAAAATTAGCATATAATAAAGCACTTGCTTTCATTTCTCAAACAAATTATTTTAATTATAAGTTAATTATAATAACTGGTTTCAAGCATAGCCTAACAGGAAACCATACTTGACTCCATCTAATGGTGAAGAATTCAAATCTCCCATTCTCAAATTCCAAAAAAAAAAAAAAAAAGTTAATTGTAGTAAACTTTCCCTTGTTATACAACAATGGCTATTCTTTGTCGTAACAATTAAAATTTATCGTACTTTTATAAATTTACAATGGGTCAATCTTAAGAACTTTATTAATCAAATTATTTTCCATCGCAGTGGTGTAAAAATAAAATAAAATAAAAAACAGATATATAGCATCTGAAAAGAAAACTTTATAGTTAAACAGTAAAAAAATACTGCACAAAATAAAAATGTTAATCGTACTCTCTTTCACACTCTCTTTTACACTTTCTTCATTCAAAGTTTGATATAATATGATAAATTATTATTTAAACAGAAAATAAGATAACAGATTTTACGTGTCAGATAGTAAATGCATGACGTAGTGTAAAAAGAATGACAAAGAAAATGCTTGTAGCACTCCTCGCCCAAAATTTGTCATTATTTTTTCTTTTATATGTATATCTATTCTGACTGGTTGATTGACATGTCTCTAACATAATGTTGCTAGGTCAAAAAAGCAACGCAGAGGTGTGCATGCATATTTTACAAGTATTATTGTTGGATATAGGATGTAACTATTTTTGGAAAAAGGATAGTTAAGTGCTTTTCTAACTGAATTTTCTTTTAATTTCATCTAACTTATCCTTTCATGAATGCCGACGCTATTGTTCCACATCTCCCGCCCGATTCTGTTAATTTCCATCAAGGGCTGTGACCTGTGGGCTGAGGGGCTGTTTGCATTGGTGATAGAGAAGTAACGTGGGAGAGTTGTCATAAACCGCATCTTTTAAGAGAATTTTTTATAAATGCAATATATATGGAACAAATATTTATTTGTGGTATAAACTTGTAATATGAATGATGGTATAATATAAACTTTTTTAAGTGTGGCATAAATAAACATAACTTTTAGAAGTGTAGCATAGCATGTAATTTTCTCATCTTTTTTTATTTTTTTATTTTTT
>CAMOHE010054146.1:0-17225 GCA_946598075.1 Artocarpus hirsutus | reverse complement strand
TTAGCATATAATAAAGCACTTGCTTTCATTTCTCAAACAAATTATTTTTAATTATAAGTTAATTATAATAACTGGTTTCAAGCATAGCCTAACAGGAAACCATACTTGACTCCATCTAATGGTGAAAAATTCAAATCTCCCATTCTCAAATTCCAAAAAAAAAAAAAAAGTTAATTGTAGTAAACTTTCCCTTATTATACAACAATGGCTATTCTTTGTCGTAACAATTAAAATTTATTATACTCTTATAAATTTATAATGGGTCAATCTTAAGAACTTTATTAATCAAATTATTCTCCATCGCAGTGGCGTAAAAATAAAATAAAATAAAAAACAGATATATAGCATCTAAAAAGAAAACTTTATAGTTAAACAGTAAAAAAATACCGCACAAAATAAGAATGTTAATCGTACTCTCTTTCACACTCTCTTTTACATTTTCTTCATTAAAAGTTTGATAAAATATGATAAATTATTATTTAAACACAAAATAAGATAACAGATTTTACGTGTCAGATAGTATCTAAATGCATGAAGTAGTGTAAAAAGAATGACAAAGAAAATGCTTGTAGCACTCCTCGCCCAAAATTTGTCATTATTTTTTCTTTTATATGTATATCTATTCTGACTGGTTGATTGACATGTCTCTAACATAATGTTGCTAGGTCAAAAAAGCAACGCAGAGGTGTGCATGCATATTTTACAAGTATTTGGCCCTGTTTGTTTTGGTGGTTTTCACCATAATCTCAGTTATGAACAGTAAAAAGTTCTCACATGCTACAGTAACAAAAAACAAATTTGCTACAGTAAAAAGTTCTCACATGCTACAGTAAAAGTGGTTCTCACCACTGGTTCCCACCACTCTCCCAAACACCCTATTATTGTCGGATACAGGATGTAACTATTTTTGGAAAAAGGATAGTTAAGTGCTTTTCTAACTGAATTTTCTTTTAATTTCATCTAACTTATCCTTTCATGAATGGCGACGCTATTGTTCCACATCTCCCGCCCGATTCTGTTAATTTCCATTAAGGGCTGTGACCTGTGGGCTGAGGAGCTGTTTGCATTGGTGATAGAGAAGTAACGTGGGAGAGTTGTCATAAACCGCATCTTTTAAGAGAATTTTTTATAAATGCAATATATATGGAACAAATATTTATTTGTGGTATAAACTTGTGATATGAATGATGGTATAATATAAACTTTTTTAAGTGTGACATAAATAAACATAACTTTTAGAAGTGTAGCATAGCATGTAATTTTCTCATCTTTTTTTATTTTTTTATTTTTTTTTTTTTTTATGTTATCATACAAGTAAACTTCAAGAATGTGTGTTGTCTCGGTATGATCTTGATTTTCAATTTTATATGTTTAGTTATTTTGAGATTTTTTAAATATATAGTTTTGACTCCTTTGTTAATAGATTATCTATTTTGGAACGAAATATAACATGAAGATGGCTTATAAAATTTGTAAGAGCATCTCTAATACAGTGTAAAATGATGTGCCAATGCCACATTTGATATTTGAGGGTGAAAAATTACTCTCCAATACAGTGCTATTTAAAGTATTGTATCATATATTAAACTTTATCACAAATTTACCATAAAACATAACATTATCGCAAATTTGGTATATAACATTTCATCAATCAAAATGCAACATTTAATTACAAAACTGCCATTATTACATAAAAAACTCTCAAAGGTTCTCGAAACACCCAATGTAATTATTGCTTCTCCAGACCACTATTCATTGTCTTCTTCACTGCACTTTACTCTCCTCCCTCCATTAAAATGGAAAAGAACTCTCCTCCATTAACGAAAAAGAAGAAAAAAAATGGAAGAAAGCCAAATTATGTTTTCCTTGTTCTAAAACTTTTTGGTCAATATTTATGGTGTTTGTTTTGGTTGAAAGAGAACAAAGGAAGAAGAAAGTTATGTTTTCCTTATTTTGAAACTTTTAGGTATTATATGAGCCCTTGTATTTATAGTGAAAAAATAATAAAAAACAATGACTGTCAGCCCTTGTAAAGGTTGGGTAGAAATGAAAAGGGTGTTTAGAATAGTAATTTAAACCAATCGTTTAAATTGTAAATAGTATAAAGCTCTCATATGCTATAGTAAAAGAGTTATAGTGTGAAGCTCTCATATGCTACGATTCTCAAATCCAAACTGATAGTTTAAACTATTCTTTCAAACGTCCTAGAAAAATCATGTAATAACGACATTCATTGATTATTGTGGTGAAAAAATAATATAATAGTTTTATAGTATTTAAAATGATATTGATGCATTGGAGCAAAAATGAATACCCGTACCAACTATAACATTTTGCCCAATTTTTGTAGTAAATATAATAATAGCATTGACACTTGTATCAGAAATGGTCTAATAGACTAAAATTATAAATTTCAAAAATTTCAAAACAGCTAACATCTAAAAGTAACTCCAGGGTCAAATAAAGCTGCATGAATTTTTTAGGGGCGCCTATTTATGAAATAATCCTTAAAAAACAAAAGGAATTATATACTTCTTTCCTTTGGAAAACAATGAAAAACTAATTTGCTAAATTCATTTGTGGATCCTTCTTTCCTCTTTTTTCAAAATTGATTTGCTAAATTAAAGGCTATCGTACCATAAAGAATATTCATAACGAACATTTAAAAAAAATTCTTCATCCAATATACTCAGAGAAACAAAAATATTTAGAGAAAATTACACGTTATGTTACTTTTTTTTAATCTATTTTTTTATGTCACAAAAACAAAACTTAAAAAAATATATGCCACTTTTTCTGCTTTTTTATTCTGATTTCTCCTCTCTCTCATCCCTCTATTCAAGTCACCGAGATCTATCAGGCGCCAAGGTTGTTGCCCGTTGCCATTGCCGTTGCCGTCGCCGTCGTGTGGAGCATGTTGTCGATTGCCGAAGTCATCATCCTTACTGTAGATCTATTGTTGTTCCTTCATTGAATCGCTCATGCATGGAGGATGACGTCGATCTCTAGAGTCACACAGAGCTGGCTCCTAAGTGAGTAAATACTAAAAAGCGAATATGATTGTTTTTCATTATCCCACAAAATAAGTAAATACTAGAAAGGGAATGAATGATGCTCACTCTCAATACTTTATTCTTTTTTCCAATCTCATTATATTATTCTTTACATTCTTTTACAGTTTAGTAAATATGCCCTTAATATTTATATCAAAGATTTCGACTTATAGAAATTACTAGTCTAGATATGTGCAATGCACATGTTAAATCGAATTGAAGTTTTAATAACATGGACAATGAATTAAAAAATGAATAGAAGAAAAAATTAACTTAGAGATTTGAAAAGAAAAAATTGCAGAAATAAACTTTGAAGATATGCCTTTGTTATTTTTACCACCGACATTAATTTTTAGGTCTAATTATCTTGAGATTTATGAAATATATAATAAGATCCCTTAATTGAAAAACTAATTATTTTTAGAAAAATATGTACATGTATAGTGGATAGGATTTCACGATGAGTAAAGTAATAAAAGAAACAAATAGATCAAAAAATATTTTTTAAAAAGGAACAAAAGAAAAATTTGTAGAATAAGAAGAGTAAAGCTTTAAATGATGGAGTTAAAAGAAAGAAACATCTAAGTATGAGACTATAGTAAAAAATTAAACACAAAAGAAAAGGTTGAGCATTAAATAATATAAGGAAATAAAAATGAAGTACTGAAAATAAAGGGAAGAAAGGCAAGAAAAAATAAACATATATATATATGTATATATTATATATATATATATATATATATATAGCACAAAGAAAAAAAGGCAGAGGGGTGGGGGTTGTTAAAAAAGAAAACAGAAAAAAAAACCAAAAAATGTTAAAAGAAAAAGAAGAAGTAGCAGCCAAACAAAACGTTTTGGACTACTAAAAGGTAAATAGTGCAACTTCATGCACTTTTTAATGTAGTTATAGATTAGCGAAATACATAAAAAAAATGTTGATATTTTCACTATTGCATGTGGGGATAAAATAAAATAAAAAGAAAGATTTGGCAAAACTTAGGGTAAATTACATTGAGATATAGAATTCAAATCTCACGTCCTAGTTAAAAACAAAGAAATAAAATATTGGAATTTCATGGTGAGCGTGTGTGTGAATTTCTGATCTCGTTGCATATCTTTTCTTTTTATATTCTACGGCTAATTAAGTCAGAGTAATAAACTTGTCAAACTCGAAATTTTAAAAAATAACACGCTAGCTAAAGTCATTCGGTGAAATATTAATTACATTAATCAAATACAATAACTTTAAGCATAAAATAAATACAACAATTACTAGATGATTAAAAAGACAAACATCGTTGATAGACACTAATTTCTGTTCTTTATAATTTTTAAAAGCGTAGCTGATTCTGAAGGGGAAAAAAAACGAAAGAAAAGAAAACAAAGATCACTAGACTTTGGAAGCTGCATAAAATTAATATTTAAAATATGAAAACATGGTAGTGAATTAGCAAGAATCTGTGAGCTCACATATACGTTATTTTCATAAGAAGTCAATAACGTACTACAACATGGAAGTAATGGAAGTGCTTATGTAACGGAATAAATTATCTTTCATTTTTAAGGACAATTTCTATAGTTTTCTTGAATCTTTGAAACAAGTGGGCTTGCAAGTTGCAAAATGTATGTCTTGCTCTCATTCAAAATTTCAACCTTTTTTCCATATACAGAAGATAGCTGGTGTACGACGTTTCTACTTTTGCGCCTTTGCTATATATACATATACATATACATATATACATATATTAAAGAGAAAATAACTTAAGGTTTATGATATATTTTAATGTAGAGTAAGCATAAAACGAACTCTAATTTGCATCTGTATGTAATGTGTATATTTGTTTTGTACTTTCTTGTTGTAATCTTTTTCCTTTTTAATATATAATACAATAAAGTTTTTACATATGTTTACAAGAAAGATCCTAGCTAAATGGGAATCAGAAAAGAAAACTATCCAATTAACAGCCCTTTATTTATGACCATATCGCTGACCGGGCAACCAACGATAAAGAGCCGTACAGAGGAATAATACCAATCGAGAAAATTATTGTGAGAACCTAACCCTGCCAACTTATATTTTCTTGCTTATATATCTAACGTGTTGAGCAATATTTTCTATTTTCAAGCCTAATTTGAAGTACAATATTTCTACAGAAGCCTAACTTTTAAGCATACCATGCATTTGGGTCCCTTTGAATTGGACCACTCCACTAATTCTAGGATGTGTCGCCGATACCAACATCTATATGAATCATTAAAAAAATATATAATAATAATAATATAATAAAACATCCATACCACTCAATCTTCAAAAAGAATATTTACTATTTTCTTTTAGCCTCCAAGTCAATTCTCTTGATCTATATATACTTGCAACATCCTATGTTATTCTCCATCCAAAATATTACTCGTCTCTTTTCACCACCTAATTCCTCATCCTTCAACTCCTAACCAATCCCCCATTTCTGAAAATCTCATTCTAAACTAGCTATTACGTACATATATATCACAACACAAAACCATGAAAACCGGTTTAATGATCACATTTCTCATGCTAGCCATGCTTATGGCTTTAGCCGTTGCAACACCATACCAAGAAGAACCCTTTTTTGCTAACCTTGATGACAATAGTACTGCTACAAGTACTACTTCTGCTTATAGTAGTGAAACTGAAAGCCAACAAACAACCAGCTCTCTTAGAGGAACAAGTCGGTTCCTCGCCTCCCAGCGGCGTCCTGCGGCGGTGATGACATGCGAAAAGTACCCGAAGGTGTGCCGCTCCAAGGGCAGCGCCGGGCCCGATTGCTGCAAGAAGAAATGTGTTGATACGTCATCTGACAGGCTCAACTGCGGAAAGTGTGGGAAGAAATGCAAGTTCTCGGAGACATGTTGCAAAGGGAAGTGTGTGAACCCTAGGTCGGACAAGAGGAACTGTGGGGGTTGTAACAATAGGTGCGACAAAGGGAGCTCCTGTGTGTTTGGAATGTGCAGCTACGCCTAGAGAACATAAGAGATTGGATATGACACCGAAGTTCTATGATTAATTAACAGAGAAGATAATAATCTATAGGGATATACCAAAATTAAATTAATGCGGTAAAAAATCTTATCATATTAAGATAAATATATATTTGTGGAGTATAAATAAAGGTGAGCTGTTAGAAGCTTGCCCATATTCATTTCAATTATTAATTCTGTTGGTTCGTTCTAATACGATACGTACACCATATCCTTGATTGTAATTCTCAATGTTATAATATAATGGTTATTGTTTATAATAGCATGATCAACTGTTTCTACTATTTGCATAGTAGTTATTTAAATATTGATATTATTATTATTATTATTATTATTATTATTATTATTATCAATATTATTATTATTATTATTGAAATTACGTTCCTCTTCATCATTTTCCAGTTATACAATTGGTGCTTGCTAGACATTATACTTTTTTTGTTATCATCTGCCATAACTTTCTCACTTTTAATATTAGCTAGTTTGTTAAATTTTATTTATTTCTGAACTTATTTCTCTTTTTTTTTTTTTTTTTGCTTATATATGTATTTTATTATAACACTTCAGCGCGCGTTCACAGAAACAAGTGATCATGATTCGCAGATGATGTGAATAATCAATCTTATTCGTCGACTTTATATTTTAAAATCTACCAATTGTTATTGATTATTTTTTACTACATATATAGGTGGCTCTTCAGATCAATGTAACTTGCTTTTTAGAATTACAAATTATAAGCTCATCTACGACTAGGAGACCAAAAAACAAATTTTGGTCAAAAGCAAAAAATAAAAGGAAGGAAGCAAAAAAGAAAAAAAGTCAAAAGCCACTTTAGGGAAGAAATTTGCTTTCTTTGTTCAATATATATAGCTAGGAAATGAAAATTCAATGTTCAATAATAATCTGCAACAACTTAATTGTAATATAATTTGCAAGTCGCTATTCCGTTGGGAAACCAAACAAGACTATTTCAGTGGTCTCAAATATTTATTTACACTTTTAAAAGAAAATCTATAACTTAGAGATCAAATAATGAAATTTTCAGTTGATTAATTTTTAACGACAAAAAAAAAAAGAGAATAAACTCCAAGTGTTGATCTGATTGCTTAAGTTTCCAATCTAATACTCTGGACGTCGGATCCTCTAGTATTTAATTATTATGAGTGTGTGTACCTCACCACTCATGTATAGCCTCACCAGATATATATACATTGCACAATGAATCAAGTACTTGTAATAGGATGTACCAAGTCAATTCATTCAGCCAAAGAGGAAAATATTCAATATAAAAATTCCCATCACTAATGCAAAAGATAGACCTTTTAAATCCTCCACCATTAACATTAAATCTTTTTTCTAATATAAATCCTCACACAGATCTTCACAACTACAAATTCAAACATATATAATAATTATCTATTTTGTCTTAATAGCGTCCCAATATCCAAAACCAAGGCCGACAGGATCGGAATGTCAACTAGCCTAATTAGCTCGTGCAGTCACGTCTTGTGGAGCCCCAAAAATCTCACCAAGCGACTAATATTATCAAAATACAAAAAACGCAAATCGTGTTCACCACCTTCTCCCTTCCTATATATACAAAATTCTAAAAATCATGTTCCTTGTACGTAATATTATTTCACAACATAACCTAGACATTATGGCTTCTTTAGCCCCTATTTTCATCCTTTCATGTCTTCTAGCTCAAATCACTTCAACAATGCAAGCCTCTAACAATAGTTATGGCTATTACTACAACATCCCCAAAACCATTCCCAAAATTACTCCTAAGAACATCAAGAACGTAATAGACTCATGTTGGCGTGGCAAGTCCAATTGGGCAACCAATCGCCAAGCCTTGGCCAACTGCGCAAAGGGTTTCAGCCAAGACGCCTTGGGTGGAAAATACGGGAGAATCTACACCGTCATTAGCCCCTCCGACGACGCCGTGAACCCTAAACCGGGCACGCTCCGGTATGGCGTAATCCAAACGGTGCCGCTTTGGATCGTTTTTGCCAAGGACATGGTTATTAGGCTCAAGAACGAGCTGATTGTGAATAGTTACAAGACCATAGATGGGAGAGGGGCTAGAGTGGAAATAGCGTACGGACCATGCATAACAATACAAGGTGTTAGCCATGTGATCATTCATGGAATTAGCATCCATGATTGTAAGCCTGGCACGTCCGGCATGGTTCGGAGCTCGCCGACCCATGTCGGGCACCGCCTAGGGAGCGATGGTGATGCCATTAGCATTTTTGCTTCTTCTCATGTTTGGATTGACCATTGCTTTCTCTCCAGTAGCAGTGATGGCCTCATTGATGTGGTTCACGCTTCAACTTCTGTCACTATTTCTAACAATTTCTTTTCTCAGCATGATAAGGTAAGTAAAAATAAAAGTATCTCTTATTTTCTATAATATTTTTTAATTTACGGGTTCTTGTTTTGAGGTAACCAAAATGTGTTAACTACCAATTGCGTTTATAATATCGATTTATATTATAATATATATAGTAGCCCTGAAGGTCAATTCATATTATTGTCAACCGTAAAATAAAATCATATATATATATATATATACATATATCATAAATAATCTAACGACAATATTTATAGTTTGAAGAACTTTTCCTGTAAATACCTAGTTACCACAAAATCAATATGAGTTCCAACTTCCTCAATTAGAGATTATATACAAGATATAAAGTGTGTGTCTATACTTTTCCCAAAAAAAGTTCGCGTATATTACCGCAGATAAAAACATATTTTAGTACATGCTATATTGTTTGCTAAGTTTTTGAGAAAATTATTCGTGATAATTTTTTCACAGCATCGATATATTAAAAGTGTTTTATAGATACCACATATTTAATTATTTTCGTTTGTATTATTATATCAAAAGCTATCATAAGTCTGTAATCTTTTTAGTCATTATATATGATTCGCCCTGTAATAACTCAAGTAATTATCGTAATTTCAAGAATAATCTTACATGACAACAACAAAGAAAGAAAAAAAAATCAAAAAGTGTTATTCATAAAATAATTTTTTAGTGCTATACAAGATTTTGTTGCTTTGCCTCTTATGATTCTTAATTACCGTATTATATCCTAACAAAGTATTGTTAATTAAAAGGTAATGCTGCTTGGACACAACGACAAATATACCGCAGATAAAATTATGAAAGTCACAATAGCCTTTAACAGTTTTGGTCCTGGACTTATTGAACGAATGCCAAGGTGAGAAAATTACTATAATTCTAGTGGAATATTTCAAACAATTCTATGTTTTCATGAGAAGTAACATGTATATAAAATCTCCAAAAGTCGTTGCTTTATATATATATATATATATATATATGTATAATTAATTGAAATAATTATAAAACTATTTCAGGGTGAGATTTGGGTACGCCCACGTGGCAAACAATATGTACGGCCAGTGGAAGATGTATGCAGTTGGTGGGAGTGCAAATCCCACAATATTCAGCGAAGGGAACTACTACAAAGCTCCACAGAATACTGACGCCAAAGAGGTAACAAAGAGAGAGGTTAATAAAGGTTGGAAAAATTGGAAATGGAGGTCCTCAAAAGATGCCTTCCAAAATGGTGCTTACTTTGTTCAATACGGATGGGGAAGTTGTTATCCATACTACACTCCCTCTCAGTCATTTCCTGTTGCTCAAGGCTCCATGGTTCCTGCTTTGACTTGTGATGCTGGTCCTCTTCGTTGTGTTGTTGGTAAACCTTGTTAATCTTCAAGTTCATAGAGTTTAATGGGATGTTTGGGAGCTATGGTTTAAACTATCACTACAAAAAATTGAAATTTTAGTCACAATAATTTTTAACAAAACTTTTAGTCACAACAAAATAAGCAATTTTTCACAAAATTTTATTGTAACTAAAAGTTTTGCTAAAAGTTATTGTAATTAAAAGTCTAGTTTTTTGTAGTATACGGCTTGCAGTTACAGTGTTTTCAGTTCAAATTGATTTCCTAGAGTGTCCAAAAAATTTCGCTTTTATTATTAATTCCTCCAATTTTCTTTGATTTCAAGTTTGTACCTACTTAAACGCTGGCTTCTTCTTTAATGCATGAGTTTTTATATTGAGATCAGTTGTAATTAGACGATGAATTGGAGGATTTTAATCAATTAGTTCACATGCAGAATCAAGGGAACTCTTAACTTATTTGACTATAAATTCTCAGTTTTTGAAACTCGATCCTTAGTTAACCAATATTTACCTTTTCGTAATTTCACTCAAATGGTGGTTATGATCATGTCTTTTGTTTTTTTTTTTTTTTTGGGTACTTAATTACATATGTATAGTAGAATCAATAAAAATGACCTATTTATGCGATAGTAATAGTACTCAAACAATACATATGCATGTATTGCCGATAAACTTAATAAAAGAAACCAACCTCATGGTCTTCAACATTAGAATGACAAAAATCCTCAAATATACGGAGATGAAGGCTGATTAAAAAAAAGAAATTAGAAATCTAAAAAAGAAATTTTAAATCTGAAGAAGGTGTGTTGTTCACTCTGGTCTTCTTTAGCATGTCTTTTAGAAAAGCCTGTTCTCGTTGCTTTGTACCCCACACGTCACTGGTGCCGTTGCTCTCACTTTCCGCAAGTACCAAATTCCAGCTCCAATTCCTAACAGCCCAGCTACCGACGCTGCACTTGCTGTCCCTGCAACAAACATTTGAAAACATAAACTATAAGATCTAGAATTTTTCTTAGCACAGAATTGTATGTTATTGAGTCGTTGAATGTTAAAATCACATCAAAATCATATCAAGATGTAATTGATATTATAATAAAACTTGTTGATAAGATGATGTATATTTTAAAACCATTACATATGATTAAAATTACTTTTTTTTATAGATTTAATAGTTAAAAAATAGATATCCATAGGTGGGTTTTTTTTTCCGGTACCTACTGAAGAAATTACCATAAAAGATGCACAAAATTTATTCTAAATTTTAATGAAATATTGAAGATCCCAAACTGCACTAATACACCAAATTAATCTAAATCAACTGCATGGTACCAAGTACTCATCATGAACAAATCTTGTATGTATATCCTTCATGAAGTATTAGTAGTAATAATAATAACAACGTGATTACCTGCAATAACTCCGACTCTCCTATGCTCAGAAACATTGTGATCTGCAACAATAATAACAATAAACATATAATCATAAGAATCTCCTAATTTAATTAAGTTAAAAATATGAACGTAACTTTTAACAAAACAGATTAATTAATGTAAATGAACATGTATAGTACCGTTGCAATAAGTAGTCACATTTCCTTTCCCACAAATGCACAAGAAATCCTGACTATGAACATCAAACCCACAAGTCCCACCTCCTTTGTTCATATCCTGGCACTGAAGACAATGAGTTGTCACAGGAACATCAAAATCAACCCTAACCCCATACTCAGGGACCTGATCATACGGCTGAGTCGCGCCAGTGTTCCTCCAATACACACTGGTATAACTCGCACAATACCTCAACATGAGCCTCAACGACTCCGTCGCTTTCGGATAATAAGAACAGCAAGAACCACTCATCATTTTCCCCACCGTCCCCGATCCGCACTCGGGCAAGTGGCGGCAGAGATAACTGTTGCTGTCGCAGGACGAGTCGCAGCGCTGGGGAAACTGGTGGCAGAAGACCGGCTTCGGCTTGATAATGACGTTGGTCTCGCTGCAGTTGAAGAAGAGGTACTCGTTTTGCGGGGACAGAGAGAGGTGCGTGCTGGCGTCGAGGCTGAAGGCTCTTGTGGGACGGAAGTTGTCGCCGTCTTGGCAGTTCCACATGAAAGGGTCGATGAGGAGGATGTGGGGATCGGTCCCGTAGTTTATTGTCCGAACCGGGTACCGCCCCGAGGGCGTTCGGAGATCGAGATTGCCGGATTCCGAGCAGACCAGAAGGTGCCTGTAGTAAGGGCTTCCGCAGCCGTCGTCAATGCCGAAAGGGTAGTTTATTGGGATTTTTCCGCATGAGGTTCTGCATGGGCTTATTGCTTGGGATGCTCTTAAGGTACTGACGATGAAAATTAAGGTTAGGAGAGAGAGAGAACATGTCGAAGAATCCATGAGGGAGATGATATTATGATCTTGGTTTTGCCATATGAGCATGAGTGAGAGTGATTTTGTTTGGAGGATTAAGCAAACAGGCATTTTCGGATGAGTAAAGCGTGAATGAGTGGGAAACTCTTCTTCTTCACTTTAGGAATCTTTGATGTGTGCGCTTTTTCGCTTTATGTGTGTGTGCTTTTTCGCTTTAGTTTTTGTCAGGTGGTGTTGCCTTTGCCTTGTCGGTCTAGGTAGGAGGCAGAAGAAAGCTAAAAGCTAGTGTTGGACCAAAGTAATGATGCCGTTAAGACTCAAGACGTAAGTACAGTGGAACGTTAAGTTTTGATTAATGAAGTTTTGGCATCATATTTGAAGAAAAATGTTACGTTTAGTTAGCAAATTTGAGCCGCAGTTTAATCTGTTTTATTATAGTGTTCTTTAATAAAAAAAAATTAATTTTTTTTTTAAATCAGGAAACAAACACCCTACATCAGTTGCAAATAAATAATGAATAATGGATCTCTGAGTATAAATCCGTAAGGGCCCCTTCTTTATCTGCTGTTTACTTGTCAGAAGCTTTATAGGGTGTTTGAGAGAGTGGTAGGAACCAGTGGTGAGAATCATTTTTACTGTAGCATGTGAGAACTTTTTACTGTAGCAAATTTGTTTTTTGTTATTGTAGCATGTGAGAACTTTTTACTGTTTATAACTGAGATTGTGGTAGGAACCACAAAAACAAACGAGGCCTTAGTCTAATAGTTATAGTGGGATATATCACATCTTCGTTTTGCTTTCCAAGTTATGTGCTTATGGAGTTATGGGACAGTTTTTGGTTTTTATTTTTTATTTTTTAAGTTTTTTGTTTTTATTGATTTATATTTTTGAGGCCACTCATTTGTTATTGCTAAGTTTTATTTAAAATACGAATTTGGCTTACTTTAATTAAAATATTTTAACAACTTAAAGAAAATAGGAATTGTTGTAAATTTCAGGCTCCTTTTTGTACCCATTGATAATACGTAAGCAAAGTTAATTTAAAAAATGGGTGCACTCCGTGAACTCGAAAATTTGGATAAATAAAAAATATGATTTTCAAGCTATGGAGCTGAGGTTGAGGAAGAAAATCTCGATGGCCTTTTCTTAGATATTTGGAGATGAGGATGAAGATGAGGATGAGAAGAACATTTAATGGCAATCGTGAGTCAACAAGCACTTTAGAGAGAGAGAAGTAAAGAAGCGAGAAAGAATGTGGAAATGTACTTTTGCAGGGGAGGCGAGAGAGAGGAGGAGGGAGGGAGAGAAATAAAACCAGTAGAAAGAGAAAGGAGAGAGGGAGAGAGAGAAATTAAAGAATTAGAAAAAAAAATAAAATAAAGTGTTTTTTATTTTTTAATATTTAATTAGTTTTAATGCATTTTTAATGTTTAATGATATGCCACTTGGGTAAAACGCTAAGTTTATGGATGAAATTAGATAGATGATGCATTTTGAGTGGTTTATAGATTAACGAGCATTTTGACCAGTTTTATAAAATCAATAGGCAAAATAAAATAGGATACATAATTATAGTTTGGGAGAAATATATAAAAATACTGCTTTTAATCAAGGGGAACATAAAGGGGATGAGGACTTGATTCCGTACAAGTCACCAATAAAATATGAGCGACACAATCTCCTTGAGCACTGCTGCATGGCATATGTGAACAGTAAATCCATATAGTTGTTTCCTATCTCTTTTTTTTTGTTTTCCCCTTTGCACTTTCTTTCTTATTTCTTTTCCATCGTAAAATTTAGCCAAATGAGATGGAGACTTCTTTTTTTCATTGCTGGACAACGAAATGGAGATCATGGTGCAAAACTACGGAGAATTCTCTGTCTTTAATTTCTTCCTATGATGCAAATTCGATTTTTCATCAGAAAATGTATTCATACATATATAAATATAAATATATATATATACAACGCAGGTTAATGTTTTTTTAGTACGATTTATTATTCGAACTCATCTGTAAAAGTTTGCACCGTTTATTGATTGAATTTCTTCCTTCTTCTTCTTAGTATGATTTTATCCATCTGAAACTCATACACAAAATAAATCTATAATACAATATCAAACGACAATAAGTGAGGCACCAAGCGACAAATACATGAGAAGACATGACAAATGACAACGTAAAGATAAAAAGCCAACAATCTTTTTTAAAAAAAAAAAGGAAAAGAAAACAATAGAACGACGAGAAAGAAGAAATACGGTTAACGACAACAGACGTAAAACGACAACAAAAGAGCGAAGGGCAAAGAAACGGAAAAGATAAAAGAGGCAGACGACAAGAATATAAATAAGAATTAAGAGCAATACAAAAGTGAAACGACAATGAAAGATGGAAGCTCGAATACGTAGCGAAATGCATAACCACAGGTCCACAAGAAAATATAAAAGAACAAAAAACCATTACAAGGACAAAAGACACTAAACAAAAAACGACACAAAAGAGAAATAGAAAACAATAGCAAGAAGGATAAACGACAACCAAACAGAAAACGACAACCGACGTTTAAAATAACAGAAGAAAAAGAAAACGACAATGCAAGAGGAAAACTGAAAAAAGACATTGGAAACAGAAACGACAACAAAGACTGATAAACGATTAAAACAAAAAAAAATAAAAAATAAAAAAAGAATTCTTTGCATTGACCAAACATGGCGAAGTCTCGGCAGCAGTTTCTTCGAAAAGAAGAAGAAAGTAAAGTTTCGAAAACCCTAACAACTTTTCTCTTACATCTCGAGTAATTTCCTCGCGGACCCTCTCCTCCGTGTTAGGTCAACCGAGAAGTTCTTCCGATTCTTGCAATCCTCTGATCAATTGAAAGGAGAAAAGTCGAAAAAGATCGAAACAAGAAAAAAAATGGCATCTTCTTCGTTTAATTCATCTTCTTCCACTTCAAATCCTTCAACAATGTACGACGCGTTCTTGAGCTTCAGAGGCGCTGATACACGCAACAATTTCAGATCTCATCTGAGAGATGCGTTGTTCGAAAAGGGAATTAAGATCTTCATGGACGATGAAAACATGGAGCTCGGCGAGTACATATCGCCACAGCTGATCCAAGCAATTGAGGATTCAAGATGTTCGATAATCATAATCTCACCTCAGTATGCTTCGTCCAATTGGTGCTTGATCGAACTCGTCAAGATTCTTGATTGCATGAAGAAAACGGGTCAGATCGTCATACCAATTTTTTACCATGTGAAACGATGTGATGTGGAAAATCAGACCGGAGAATTTGGAAAGGCGTTTCAGAGGCGTATTGAGAGAGATTCTAAGGTGGAATTGGCGGCGAGCTGGAGAGTTGCATTGGCAGAAGTGGCCAAACTAGCTGGACATGAGCTGCAGCAGAACGGGTATGTTTTTCTTCTTATATATCTATTTTTTATAATTTTTCTTCATTTTTTTATGACTTTGTTGTCCTTAGTTACTAACCACGCATAAAATTTGTTCGATGGTTTGAGAATTTTTATACTAATATATGTTTTTACTAAATTATTAGATTCTTAACGATGTAGGAAAGAGATTTTGATAATATATCCAGGATTTTGGATATATGTACTGCCTTCAAGTCCAAGGATTATGATTAGACTAGACTCATGTTGGTGTTATTTGATCTCGAATCCCTCTGAAATATATTAAAACGTGATTAACGGCATTGTAGCATGGACAAGCATATCGCTAATTGTGAGCATTAAACCCCAATCTTGAAACAAATCCAAAAACGCAGAATAAGGAAGAAGTCTTTTACTTGGTTGGGATCAATTCATTCTACGTCCAAGGCAGGCTTTTTGTACCCTAGTCAAATTCACTCTGTGTTGTTTTCAGTACACCCTCAGAGTCTCACAAGAGAATCACTCAGCTCACAGTACAAGGATTTTCTCAGGAAACAAACAGCCCCAAAAGTACAACACCCAGAGCAAGAAAGAAAACTCTCAGAACAGTTTCTATCTGTCGATCTCACTAACAACCAGGTCTCCAATTAATTCTATCCACAGTACTTCAACACATATATAATACCCTCTGGACCAATTGTAACAAGAGACGTCAGTAAGAGATCATCTAGCTAATTTACAAGTCGCAGTCCTGAAACTAACTGACTTACATATCTGACTAATCCTAACTGATCCAAACTAACGTGATGTTTGACAATATGAGTTAGAACCAAAATTTTGGTTGTTACAGTATAAAACTCTCCCATATTTTAGTGTCAAGAAAAAAATATACTACAGTGTAAAAGTTTTACATTCTACGAACTAAAATTGGTTGAAACCATTGGTCTTAACTAATGTTCCTAAACACCCTATAGTGCAACAATTAGGTCCAATCCTCACAATTCTCCACCTTGTATCTAGATTATTGAATCATCCATGAATCTGACCAGAGCACCCTGCAACATCAGTGAATGTTAGCCCAAAATATAGAGGAAGCTCAAGGCTTCCTAGAAAACCTAGTCACGGGGGTAACTTTCGTAAGTAAATCAGTAGGATTAACTTCTGCGACAATCTTCTTCACTTGAACCAGTTTCCTAGCAATAATACCTCTCATGAAGTGCAGTCTTATATCTACATGCTTTGTTCTCTCATCCAACACAGAATTCTTTGTTAAGTGTTTTGATCCAAAGGCCTTCCTTAACAGCCTCCGTTAGTGGTATAATATAGGATTCTTTTCATAAATCCTTTTAACTGTGTTCACTAATTCAAAATGCTCATTGATTTTTTAAGAATGATTCAAAATGCTCCCGATCTATACAAAACAGTTTAAAATACCCCATCCGTCCACTTCTGTCTATACTGTTAATAGCATTGCTGACGTGGCATGTCATTAACAATTAACTGAAGCTATTAAATTCTAATTGTCTATAACAATGATCAAATATTAAAAAAAATAATATAACATAAATTAAAAACAAAAAAGTAGGTCTAAAAAAAATTCAAAAACTCTTGTTAGTTCCCCGGCTTGTGGGATATGGTAATAATGAGGCAGCAGGATTAAGACAGATTTTGAGTT
>CAMOHE010054145.1:0-44757 GCA_946598075.1 Artocarpus hirsutus | reverse complement strand
TGCTAGCTCATAAAAATCCTATAACGATACGGCGTGTTTTTTCAATAACTGGTATGTCAGATTTATCAAATTGATTGAAATTCGGTAAAATTAGATAATTCATGTTTGTTTATCGATTGAATTAATTTTGTAATAAATTAATTCAAGATAAAGTTGTTAAATTATCGGGATCAGATAATTCATGTCTATTTATTTATTGAATTAATTCAAGAAAAACTTGTTGAATTATTAGGAATATTTATTTTCCTAAAGATTATCTAGATATGACTGTTTTAATCAGATAACTTCTCGATTGGGTTTATTGAATTAAAACTGAGGCTCTATCCTAAAAATCTCAGGTGAAAAATAAAGATTTATAGGGTTATTTTATCGGAGGTTCGACAGGCCGATCTTTAAGTTTGGCTTACTGATTGAGGAGGTTTGGCAGGCCGATCTGTCAGTTCGACGTATCGACCGGACGATAAAAGGATCACATATTTCCATGCAGATTTTATTAGATATTGATTTGAATTTGATTCTGATTTGAATTTTTGAGGCCTTATCTAATAAGGACTGACTCCTAGGCCCAACCTTTATATAAAGAGGAGTGAGTCTCATTATTATTTAGATCAGTTGAGAAATCTAGAGTAACACTTTATCAGTGAGACTCTAAAACTCCCTAGAGAGCTATCATTCACAAATCACGAATTATTCAATTGGTTGGAAGGAGAGTCACCTGAGGAAAAGCTGAATGACGTTAGCCCACACTCACTTCAATCGTGGATAAAAAATAGTAAAGAAGACTAGTTAGTTGAAGCTCTTTTAGAACGTTTCTTCTCTTCACGAATTATAGGAGTTCTTCGGCATTCAAAGGTTAGTAAGATCTGGTTAATTTATGCATATAGTGTGTCAAACTTGTGTTTTGAAAAATACTCTGATATAAAAAATTTTAAAATTTCGTTGTTTACTGTTTTTCCAACAAAGGCCTTACGTGGCGTCATTGGACAACTTTTATCTAACATATTCCTCAAAGTTTTATCTTAAGGAGTGCTCATTTGTTGAGCACAACGGACAATATAAGATTATTTCTGCCACCATTGCAACATGATCTATTTCACATGGTGCTTATTTGGGGCACAACGGATACAGGGTGCTCATTTGGGGCACAATGGAACTTTTTTTTTCTAATTATTCCTTTCTTTCTTTCCTTCACTAATAACCGGGGATGCGAGCGAGAGAGTTTGAGTGATGAGTATAGATTTTGTTATTAATTGGCCTTGATAAATAGTGAACTTGATGAATTTTTTTGTTTATATTGATTGTTATTTTTTATTTTTGTGTTTTTATTTTATATTGTTTTGAGAACTCGTTTATCAACTTTGTAAAGATTTTATATATAATAATATTAAGAAAAACCTAGAGGTGAGTAATGAATTTCCTATTGGGCATTATGTGCTCACTCCCCCATACATTTCTTTCAGGTTACTCAATAGTGTCATGATCAATACTCTTCACTGCTTGATTGGCAATTTATTTTACTTCTACTCTTGGCTGTGATTGGGCTTTGGTGCATGGATGTTACATGGAGTAATACATCCCAATGGAATATTTGTTATTTATAGATTCCATATATATATATATATGTGTGTGTGTGTGGGTATATTTGCAATATAACTTTTGGATTTAATTAAAGCTACGCAGCTGTAGTTTATTTCATTTTACTTCTATGAGATTTAGTTTATCATTGGATATGTGTACTTCAATTTTAGAATTTCATTTAAATATATTTTTCTTACCTTTAAAGACTTTAAAGAAAAATTTATTTATTTCTAAAATTTTATGGGCCCGACTACGGTTTTCAAATTCTTACACTTATCGAAATCTTTAACCAAAGAGGTCAAAGCTTGAGACGAAATAAAATCCAAGTTTAAACCTTTTTCTTTTCTTTCATGCTGACTTCTTCTTAGTTCGAAGGATGTCATAGACTTTTTCCTTTTATTAGTAGAGGTAACGAGAGTACAGTCACATAGTTGATCAATATTAGATTCTCTTTCAGCAGTAGAATCAAAAACAAATTTATTTTCAATTAATTCAACATCTCTTGATTCCATTATCACATTAAGGCTAGATTTAAAAATATATATGCCTTGGAATCTCAGCATATCCAACAAAAACACTTTTAATACCTCTTGTGCCTAACTTTGATGATTTAGGGTCTGCAATCTATAGAGAGCTAAACAACCCTACATCCATGCATATATCAATTTTGGTTTCCTTTCTTTTCATATTTCATATGAACAGACATGTATTCTGATGGATGTTTCTATAATGAACACAACATGTAGTAAGTAAAGCTTCTCCTCATAAATTATTAGGCAATTTTGCATTAAGAATTATAGAGTTAATCATATCGATGAATATTCTATTCTTTTTTTCAACCAAACCATTTTGTTAAAGAGTAAAGGGGGCCAAATTTCGATGAATAATATCATGCTCTTCACAAAAGGCATCAAAATCGATAAAAAAGTATTCACCACCTCTATCAATTCAAACCATTTTGATTTTCTTATCTTTTTGGTTCTCAATTTCACCTTTGAAAAGTTTGAACTTATCTAAGGCTTAATCTTTTGTTCTAATTAAGTACACATATGTGTATCTAGAATAATCATCAATGAAGGTGATAAAAATATTTCCTTCCTCCTTTTGTTAAAACTCCATTATACTCACAAATCTTGGTATGAATCAAATTCAATATTTGAGTATTTCTTTCGGCTTTAGGAAATGGTTTCTTAGTCATTTTTGCTGGTATACAAATCTTACATTTATCATGTTTTTTATATTTGGAATTAATCAAACTATATTTAGGCATGTATTTCAAAGATCTAAAGTTTAAGTATGCTAAATGTGTATGCCAAACATCAAAAGAATCAATCATATAAGCAAAACTTATAACTTTATTATTATTAATGCTAAACTTGTACATGCCATCACAAGAATACTCTTTTTCTACAAATGACTCATTCTTAGATACAATACATGTATTACCTTCAAATACAATCTTTAGACTATTCTTACATATAAGAATAGTAGATACAAGATTTTTCCTAAGATCCAAAACATGGAAGACATTGTTTAAGGTCACTTTTTTCTTGAAAGTAAAGTTGATCTCTACTATTCCTTTTTCGGAAACTACCGCTGCGTCATGATTCCTTGTGAGAACCGTGTCTCATTCTTTCTCCACTACATATGATAAGAACATACTCTTATCATTGCAAACATGAATGGTGACACCAAAATTAAGCCACCAATCGCAGGACTTTGTTGCAACCATATTGGTTTCGGTAAGTATGCCAATTCGCATCTTCAAAATTATAGCACAAATTTCTTCGGATTTCTCTTTAATAACATTGGCTTTATTGGATTTCACTTCTTCCGTTTTCTTGTTGTACCTGCACTCACTTTGACGTTGGCCATTTTTCTCGCAAAAGAAACAATTTTCAATAAACTTTTTTGAGTCATTACTGGTTCTTTTGCGTTTCTTGTTACTGTTATCTTCAAATTCCTTGAGAACTTGCTAGCCTCAGCAATTAACTTTTGAAAAATCCTCATCTTTCCCTTGGGATCACGAGACCTAGTCTCTTCTTCAATCCTCAAGTGCTTTTAAAGTTCCCTCAAAGTTATATCATCTCTCTGATGAAGGAGTTCTTTCTATAACCATTCCAAATTTGGGGCAATTTAGCAATCATAGCCCCCACTTGAAAGGATTCAAAAATCTCTACCTTTATCTTTTTGAGTTTCATAATAATGACTTACAATTCGTGAATTTGATCTAGAACGAACTTGGTGTCAACCATAACAAATTCTAAAAATTTCAGGATAAGGAATTTGTCTGTACCTTCCTTTTTACGATTCGTACTTATACTTTAGAGCATTCTATTTCTCCACCAGAGTTTTCATATTGTGGTAGAGATCATAGAGACGATCCAAAAGGGTGTTGAGAATGTGTCCCCAACACATGACTTCATCATTTTCTCTTTTCTTCCTAACAGCCTTCACTTCCATTGGAATTGTCCTCCTTTGACTTCAGGAGTGGCTCCGTCTTCATATCAAGGACATAAGCAATTTTTGAGTACCGTGAGAAGAAAGAAAGAACAACTTCCCTTTCTAGCGAGTAAAATTGGTATCATCGAAAAGATCGAGTTACACATTCAAATTGAGAAAAGACGCCATACTCTTGTCGACCTCCATTGTATACTGAAACCTTTAAGATTCTTAGTGAATTTTGTGAGTAAGAAGAAAGAATAGAGACTTGAATTTTCTGGAAATAGGAATATGTTTGAGACATGTATAAAACACATTCCTTAAAGGTTTTATTTGCTCTCATTTAATCAAGTTTGCTAGAGAGTTTTGTGGCAAATCACCCCCAAGATACAACAAACACTTGAATACTATATTTAGCAATAATATAATGTTCTAAAACAAAATATGATTCTATTATAATTCTAGAGTTTTTTATAAAAGATAGGGGTGTGATTTGAGGAATAATCACAACTGAATCCATCTATACAACCTTCACAAAAGATACCTTATCAAATGTAAAGGTATCTCTTCATTCGTAAATGTGTCTATTTGTGTATCTATGTATCTATTACAACATATGTGTCTGTTGCTAATTGATACTTAGGTTTGTATAGAAATATACAATCAATAAATACACTGATTTGGAACAATTCAAAAGACACAAAATATCATCGCATATCAGCTCGGAAGAGCACCCTAGCACCAATTTTTCAACGTCGCGGCTCTAGATGCATGGCACCAAAATTGCTCAAAAGAGCAACTGGCACCGCGGTGACCAAAAACTCAGTGCTGTAGCATTGGCGCTTAGTCCAGCTAGAGCCACGACACCCAAACCTTAGCATTGCGGTGTTGGCACCTGGGCAGGCCAACGCCACAGCGCCCACAATTTAGCGCCGTGGCGCTGAGCTCTCTACTTTTTTTATGTGTTGATTGCATGTTTTGGCGCTGCGGCTTCATCTTTTGGGCTCTACGACACCCCATACTAACTAAAAGACACATTAAAAATTTGTTTTTAACTCATTCCCACGTGTTGCTTTAATCTTAAACATGTTAGAGAGATATATTACAATCTCTCCAACAATAATTTCTAAAAATAGATAACGAACTTATATCTGTTCCATTAGAGGACGGTTCAAACTTCAAGCTAGCTAAATGGTCCCGTCCTATACATATACACACACACATAGGTCTTTGTGACAATATTGTAATGGATGAAAACCACCGACTTGCGCTAGCTAGAGCTTATATATATATATATATACACATCTATCTGCTTGGCGTGACTAATATTCTCAGGTGTACGTAATAATTTGTCAAGTGGTGGACACCATGGCCGAAGATGGAAAAGGACCATCTGGGAAGGACGTAATTTGCACATTATAATATATATTACAGTTGATAGTGAAAGAATAATGGGTTGCTCCCCTCGGAGGAATCCTGTTTCTTCCCAGGTTACCTACATTTATACCATTTATTTTCCCTCCAAATTAAGCTCTCATCATCACCTCCCTATATAGCTCTGTTGGGTTTGGACCACAATATCTTCTTGGAGTTTTCGCTAAATTTTGTGGACCTTTTTTGATATTGACTATACTATATAAATTTTTTCTATAAGCATTTTTTTTTTTAATTTTGATTTCCTCATAAGACTACAGTTTTCAAATTTCTCATAATTGTTTACTTGTGGTCTATGTATTACAAATGTTGAAGCGTGCGGCATGATTGATTGTTATATTGAGGTCTTCATTAAGGTGTTTAAGAGAGTGGTTTGAAATATAAAATTTAATCGTAAACAAAATAAAGCTTGTATATTTTATAATATAAAGTAAAAATATATTACTATGTAAAACTTTTACATGCTACAATGAACCTCAAACTCTGCTTAAAACTCTTCCCCCAAGAATGTCATTAATTACCAACCAAAACCATATTTATGAACGATGTTGACACTGCAGAAACTATATACTATGTATATATGACATTGCATCAAACTTTCTTATCTAGATGAACTGTAACTCAACCACATTTTTCATCACTTGGTTGAAATTTCTACAACAAGGGTACATTTGTCATGTCGGCTGCCATAAAATTCTACTGCTTCCAATTTAATACATTGGGGTAGAGGCTTTAGATGCGTTGTGTTCACATTTGGTCCCATATCAGGCTTTTGAATTACAAATTTACAGTCACATATGAACGTTAATATTATTATTTTTTACCCTCTGGCTTTTTGTTTTCTTTTTGTTCTTTCTCTTGGTTTTCCAAATAGAATGTCCCTTGAAAAATTCTTTTCTTTCTTCCTTTGGTTATTTATTTATTTATTTATATATTTATTTATTTTTTATTTATTTATTTATATACTTATTTTCTATCTGTGATAAAAAATGAGACAAAAATGTCAAATGTATTTAAAAAATTAGTTGAAACTTAAACACTCAACGAATATATAAGCACAAATTCTTGTTGACTTAAAAAAAAACAAAAAAAAAAAAGAGGGAAAAAGGGAAACTTTGACTGTGTACCACTCCAGCCAATATATAACAACAAGAGAGGACAAAGAAATCGCAAAAGAAGGACAAAAATAAAAATTAATATTTTTAAATTAAAAAGGAAAATAGCTGAGATGCCTAGAATTTTTTTCGCCTTGTATGTGTCAGTGTGGGCACAGAACATGATTTAAAAAAATTAAAATAAATTGACGGAACAATAGAATTCATAGGGGGTGCAGAATTTGCCAGGGTCCCGTCAGTTGCAGAGACGTACCCTTAGGCTTTCTGTGAAGTGTGAACTCTTAAATCATTAATTGTTGGAGGGGGTTTCGTCATTATCATCACAATGATTTTCCTATTGTTGTGTCTTTGGATTTTATTTTAAATTGGTTTTTGTCCCTTGTCTTTCTCCGCCGATGATGATATCAATGTTTCAGATCGGATATATATATATATATATATATGTATTACTGTGCATGCATACACGGTGAAATAAATATATACGGCACCTCCATTTAACGCTCCCTCAGTCGTCAGTACTTCTTGATCTGCAATATTTATTACATTTTTTATATATATTAATTATTATGTGTAGTTCTTCAAATTCTGTGACTTTAACATTGAATCACATCGTTATAAGAGTACTTTTAGAACTTAAAATGTTAATGCGATTACGTGAAACTTGAAAGAAATTGTTTCATATATACAAACATATGTAGAGCTTTACACAAAAACATTACAAGGGTCTTTAGAGCCATACAAACCAATTTAACTATAATTTTTTTTCCATAAAATTTAAATAGTTTATAGAGTATTTAAAAACTAAGTTCTAACATAAAATTAAACTATTATAATATAAAACTTTTATATTTTATAATATAAAATAAAAATATGTTTTTAAATTTTAACTTAATCTTCAAATACTTAAACAGTATTTTCATCTCTAGCTGTTGATTTAAAATAAGTTTACAATCATCCTACATTAAAATCAGCAAAACTCAGAATTAGAATAAATTAAAAATTTTAAGTATTTAAAAAAGAAGTACTGTCATAGAATTCTCCATTTTTGTTGATATATATGAAAATTGAAAGGGCCTCTCGATCTCTCGTTTAGTTCCGACCAAGGTGAATTCTGGGTGCGAAAAATGATACAAATACTCGGCATGTTAAGTTAAATTAACAACAATTAGGTGAGAGAGTATTTATGATGAGATAATAAGAAAGTACGTCTGACCTGAGAAGCTGACAAGACGGGGAGTAGAGAGGGTGTAGTGGTCGTACAAGTGCAGGGGGGAGAGAGAGTAAGTGAGAGAAAGGTGGGGGCCCAATGGGCCTTTAAATATAATAAAATAAGGAGAGGAGCTGTCAACGTCCAGTATCCAACTCAGAATCTTTGGACGCCTGACCTTTGTTTATTGTCTCGTGATCATCTCTCTCTCTCTCTCCTAATTACGTGGCCCTCTATTGCTACTACGTTCCCGCTGTAACCGCCGTGCCTGGTGCCTATATATCGTAGCCTAATTTTCCTATTTTAATTCTGACTATTTAAAGACTTATTTATTTTATAAAAATATGTTTTTTATTGTCTAATTCTGTTGGCTATGTCTACTTGGACCCTGATAGCCGACGTTCATAGGACATATATGGAGTGTGCCTATATAGAGTAATAAAGTATGGGCTAGGTATCCTTGACTCTTTCTCGTCATCAACGGTCAAATCTACTGTTGTACGAAATTTTATTTGCGCTGGCCAGCCAAGCAGCACCGCCAACCCACGTAAAGCCGTGAATATGTTATTGTCCGACTGGGATCTTCAATCGTGGACTTGTTTTTATCATTTCCGAACAAATTCATCACTGTTTCGACCCAAAATAAAAATATGTTAAAGCTTGCTTGAAAATATAGTTTGAAGTAAAAATTAGTTTGAATTGATTTTGTTAGAGTGATTTTTTTAGTATAATTTAGATTAAATTGTTATGATTCGGACTATATTTACAAACCGCTTAGTTGTTTTCAGGTTTGGCCCGTCTGTTTATGCTATTATGAATGAAGAATTTATTTAACTAGAGCTATTAATTGGTGCAAGAGAGTAACAACTAACAAAGTGAATCCCGTTAACTGGCCTAACCAAACCATCAAAACCGTATATATATATGTATATATACATATATTTTGCTCTGATCATAACCGTATATAATAGTGGCTTAAAAGAAAAAAAAAATGATTTAGTGCGTCTCTACTCGAACGCTCTCCCTCCGTTTCTCTCCTTAATGTGCGAATTTGAGAATGTGGAGGCCCCATTCATAATGCAAACCTAGCCTACGATGGATAGCAAATGCTATTGGACCTCTACATTGGGGCAGAGCCTTGTAAAGTTGGGCTTACATTGTAAAAGTTGTGGTCTTGTTCATGGGCTGCAGTTGATGTGATCCAAGAGTTGTGGTGGTTTTTCTGGAGAACCAGTAGCATTTTAAGGGAGAATTACATGTTATGCTACACTTAAAAAAATTATACAATACCATCACTTATATTAAATATTTAACTTATGTCACACTTAATTCTAAAACAATATTTAAGTATAGCAGTTTTACACCAAATAATTAAAGTAAATAAGAATTTTTAATAATATTTACAGAAAATTTATTCCATATATTGTCTTTTTACTTTCAAAAAAGAAAAAGAATGTGAAGGCTGAAACAATTCGTTTATTCTTAATCTTAAACTTTTTGATGATACAAAGATATATACAAGTACTAGCCATCAACCAACCACTAGCTAACTAACGATAAATAGGGTTTACAATTAATTACAAATAGAACACCTAAAAACTCTAAAATCGTCAACAGAATGTACACTTTCTTGCTGTGCACTTGGAAGCGTCTAAGCAATAATTTTCTGTAGGAAAAGGAGTTGCAGGCGTTTCCGGATGACATTTTGTAACTTGTAAGTTGGAACAGTAAGTCATAAAGTAGGTAGGATTATATTCGGTCAAGAGTACATATGTGATACTTCTTGAACGTCGGGGGTTGCTTGGGTATTATGTACGATCTAATACGCAGATGTATTTTATTATGATTTTGACACAGGCCAAAGAATTATCCCCCTCTGCGTTGAATTCAGGGGGGATACCTGTCTTCCGCTGCATTCAGAATCCGAGAGAATTTGTTCTCGTCTTTCCAGGGGCATGTCATTCAGCATTTGATTGTGGTTTTAATTGCTCTGAGACAGCATCTTTTGCTCCCCTTGACTGGTTGCCTCATGCGCTGTATGCTGTTGAGACTATAAAAAAAACTACATTTAATGACATATTATTTACGACATATAATTTTTAAATATCATTAAAAAATACATACAATAACATCTCTAATAAAGATATCATTAATGACATTTGAAACAATAATTAACGACATCTATATAGATGTTGTGTTAAAAGTTTCTTTTTAACAATAATAGTTTAGTATCGTTAAATTATTTAACGACAAGGAGAATATATCGTCAAAGCCTTAGAGATTCTACAACATCTTTTATAGACGACATTGGTCAAGATGTCGTCTATAAGAGATGTCGTGGAATCTCCAAAGCTTTAACGACATCTCTTATTTGTCGTTAAATAATTTTTAACGACACTAAACTATTGCCGTTAAAATGAGACATTTAATACGGCATCTATATGTATGTCGTTAATGTTATTAACAACATGTTTATTAGAGATATCGTTGTATGTATTTTTTAACGACATTTAAAAACTAAATGTTATAAATAATATGTCGTTAAATATAGTTTTTCTTTAGGTGTAGGAAGGAAGACACCTTTATCCCATGATAAGCTTTTGCTTCGAGCTGCTTCTGCAGCTGTAAGGGAGCAGTGGGATATTTCATTTATGAAGGAACCCGCCACTGACAATCGACTTTGGAAAGAAGCCCGTGGAAAGGAAGGAATTCTGACAAAGGCGTTAAAGGAAAACCCTTACAATTTGTAGTATCTATCTATAGCGAGGTCTAGATCCTAGTTGAAACATGCATGAATTGATAAAGTCCTTGTACAGTGAACATGGTACTGTTGAACTTTATTTTCATCTCTTCTGTGTAACCGTATTGTGTTTCTTTCTTGGTGTAGTCTCGTGTGAAGAGTGAGGATATCACCAGAAAATATCTCTGCAACTCTTTGCAGTGTTATTTACTAGGATTTCCGAATTCTAAATATATAGGTTTTCTATGACAGGAAACCATTAAGGTAAAAAAGGCTGGTAGTCCGAAGCCACTAAACATTTTTAGTGAGACAGCAAAAAATAATTATAAATAATTTTTTAAAATGACAAAGTTTGATATGCTGGCTAATAGTTTCGGAGGCAGCCTTTAGTAACATAACGAATATATATCCTGTATTTCTTTTCCTGCCCATAAATAGAAATATTTGAACTGATTTTGCCACAGTTGAGCGTTTTTTTCCAATCGCTATATAGACATAATACAATGTCTCACTCTCAAAAGTTGGCCTTGAGTTCATTTGATTTTGGTTTAATGTGGCACGGAGAGCAATAGCTATTTTTTCAGTTTTTCGATCCCCAATTATAAGTTCTCGTTGACCATGGCCTATAGGAACCAGGCTATCTATTGTTTTTAACGCTATTTGCATAGGCTCATGCACAGCATTATGCAATTCGGTTTTTGTTTGTTTTTCTTTGAATGTTTTTTGGGTTCTTCAACAAAAAAGGCCTCATACTAATAGTATTTATTAGATCTGGTAAAAATCACATCAAAATTGTTAATACATATTTGACGGTTATAAAATAAAAAACTGGTTGATTTTTTTAAATCATACCCTAAAAATCTCCTTATTTTTTGTATAAATATACAAGGATGCATATTATACATAACCACCAAGTTCATGAATAATTGGGTAATGGGAAGAAACTTTTCTTTTCTTTTCTTTTCTTTTATTTTTTTATGTGGAAATGTCATTGTCTTAAAATACAATGATTGTTTTTGGCACTGAGCCGTCATGGGTTCGCTGAGTTTGCACCAAACAGTAAAGTGGGCATCATTGGCCCTCCTTCAGCTTCCTAATCAACAGCAGCCTTATGTGTGCTTGCTTTAGATGTTAAAAGAACCAAATGATGATTACTACTCTTCTTGCGCATGCTTTACTCTTTCCTTTTTTTATTTTTGATTTCATTTGAAGATAATTAATGGGTTTTAAGGGAATTCCTTGTATCTGGTAAGAATTTTTTCTAATTATGAAGTGCTTTTTGCTTAATGCACTAAATGAATTGTATATGTACTGGCTTTCGGATTCCAATCCAGCCATTAGTATAATTAATATCAACTATTTTTAGGTCCTCTTTGACTGGAAGTGGAAAATAAGAGCTTACATTATAATTGGGTGGGCAAAGAAAAGGAGAAACTGGCAACTTTTTGTAAAGAAGAGGAAAGGAAAAAGCTTCTTTAGAAGTATAAAATTTTGTTTTCTTGGCCTAAAAATGTGTAGAGGGTGAACAGTTAGCAGCAAGCCAGCACGGGACGACTGAACTTTGCAAAGCAAAGAAGTCACTGAACTATTTTTAGTTACCATTTATTGAGGAAAAAAAAAAAGAAGTGAATTTTTTTTCTTATGGAAAATTTTGCAGTTGGGTATTTTATAAACTCTGGACAGTTGCATATTTCTTACCGATCGTGGTGTCAAGGTGGCAATAAAATAACCTATTAATACTCTCTCTCTTGCTATCTAAGGATTGATTTATCTTTTCCACAATAAGGTTGCAATTATGTTTCTCAGTAGGCTTAACGTATACAACTTAGGTTATTTAGGTTATTAGGGCTTAGATTCCTTGAAATACAAGAAAACAAAAGTATAAACCAAGTTTTTTTTTTTACTAGAGAAATACTAGTACTCTCTTTCTCACTCTTGCACTATCTCTATTTCTTGTTTGACTATGAACTCCACTATCTTATCTTGTTTTTTTTTAAATAATAATTTACAGTGTTAGTAGATTTTATTTGTCAAGCAATGATTACAGATAATGTAAAAGAGAGTGAAAAATAAGTGTTGCTGGCACTTTTTTTTCTTATCATTCCAGTCATGGTCTCCGTAAATTTTTTTTTGAGTCACTGCACAAAAAAAAAAGAAGGAAAAAACTGTTGTATTTTCAATTTTCATTAAATTTTCCTGAATTTGTTATATTTTTCAATTTATCTGCTCCTGATGTGCCGTTTAAATCTGTGTTCTACGTTTACACCTTACTTAAAAAGGTCAGTTTTATTAATTTTATGAACGGGAAAAAAAAAAATAAGGGGAGGGAGTTATAATAAGCAAGAACATGAGTTTCTTTCTTTCTTTTCTTCTTTTTTTTGTTTTTAAATCTAAAAGATTCGTCGACAAGGTATCATCTTCATCATTGCCAATCAGGGCAGGACCACATTTTAAGGACTAGATGGACTGGGCCCACCTGAGGCTCAATGCGTGACTCACGCGTGATCGTGGGCTATCTTTTTGTTGGGCTTTATTTGAGCTTAATAATGTTGGTTCGTCATAAACAATTTCTAATTCAGTTCACTTCCGTTTTAACACATGCAGATTGCGTGTTGAATATGCATATATACATATATGTGCGCATATATTTATGTATTATTAATTTTTCTCCGGAAAGAAAAGCAACACATGCTTGCTTTTTTAAAGGGTCTAACTTGCCTGCTTTAGCCTGATTGGTGTGAGTCAGTCAATTATCGTGCACTTCAATTGAATGTCCAGGACAATGAATAATGATCTAGTTTGAATTATCCTTTTATTTATTTCCTGAAAGTATTGTTTGAATTATTTTGACGTTGCTTTTTTCTGTTCGAAAAATAAATTCCTCCATGTGGAGGTTTGGAGTTCGGTAAACGTTTTTTTTAACTTCAAAAAGATAAAATGTTTTCAAGCAACTTATACATTCATTCATTTTTTTATTATTATTTTTAACATCAATAATTTTTAAATTTTAAATTTTCTTTCATTTTGCTTTATTAATTTTAAATTTTTTTTCTATAAACTTTAAAAATCACCACTTTGTCCCTAAACTTTCAAAGCTATTTATTTTGTCTCCTAAATTTTCAATTTTTCATTCAAATAAATGAAATTAAGCATAGAAAATTCGCATGTAGATCACCTGTAAGGACAAAAATAAGATTTTATAACTCCTAAGTGAGCTTAATTCTGTTTGTTTGAAGGAAAAATAAAAAATTCAATAGGCGAAATAAGAAGTTTTAAAAATTTAAAGGACAAAAAAGATAATTTTTAAAGTTTTAGAGATAAAATAAGAAATTTTAAAAGTTTATAAAATGTAAAATAATAATGTTTAAAATTCAAAAAATAAAATAAGGACGACCAAATTAGTGTCAGTAACTTTTTTCTTTTTTTTTGAAGGATGTATCTTTCCTTTCAAATGCAGGATAAAAAGAAAGAAAGAAAAAAAAACTATACACAAATGTTTTTTAGTATGAATGTGGACAAAGCCAAGGACCAGTCGACTTCTTTTTTTCTTTTTTTTTTTTTTTGAAAAAGACAGATCATGCGTATTGTAGAAAAATTCTACAAAAGTAGGTAGCATATGTTATTGTCTTTTAAGATTATCATTATTATCATTATCATCATCAAACAATACTGTATTACCACATTCACAATAGACTAATTTCTTAGTGCTAGCACGTATATAACTCTCATTTGCATGAAAAGTTATTTTCGAAACAAAAATGGCAAAAAAAAAAAAAAAAGGGACTCTTCCTCTCTTATTTATTTTTTCTTTATCATCTATTTGAAAACGACTTGAGCTTAATTGCTGAAGGCCCTAGTTGGATATTATTTCTTTTTAATTGTATATATGGACAAATCAGGTTTTGTTATTGCTTGTCCCCCCATCTATCCTTTCAATTTTGATTATTCTGTTTTAGAATTAGAATTATCAAACAGTCATTGCAATCCCGGGTTTTTTCATAACAATCCATTTGGGGCATAATTGATCACTGTCTTCTTTTTTTTTTTTTTTTTTTTTAACCGTAATTTATCACAATTTCGACATACAGGCAAAAAAAAAAAAAATAGAGGAAAAAAAGTGAGAGTAGGTGTTTTAAAATCATTAGATTTAATTAATTTTTTTTTATTTTTAAATTTAATAGTTAAAAAACAGATACTCACTAATAAGTTTTTTTTTTTTCATTCAAAGAAATTGCCAAAAAAGAGAGAAACAAGAGACTTCTTTGTTAGAAAGGTACAAGTTTTAAAACAGTTAGATTTAATTAAAATTTTATTTCTCTAAATCTAATGGTTAAAAGACATATACTTACTAGTAGGTTTTTTTCCTATTTGACATAGTAGTGGAAACTATTGTTTAGAACTGTTTTTATTGTAGCATGTGAGAGCTTTACACTGTAGCAGTTTTTTATTTTATTTTATTGTAACATGTAAGAGTTTTATACGGTTTATAATTAAGATAGTAGTTAAAACCACTATTGTCAAACTGCACTAAAAAAAATGGCTTTTCTCGTAAAAAAATACACGTTTTAAAACCATTAGATTTAATCAAAATTTTATTTTCTCTAAATTTAACTGTTAAAAAAAATAGATACTCATCGGTAGTTTTTTTTTTCCTACCAAAGAAATTGCCACAAAAATAGAAGAAAACGTGCAGCCTTCAAAAAAGAAATCCAAAATCAAGATTATCTTCACTCTTCAATCGGTTATAAGGTTCTATCTGGAGTATAGAATCTATCTAAGCCCCCACCTTGAATCGTACAAAGAGCAATGATTTGCTGTGAGTACCCACGTGAATAAGTTTGGTGTACCATCTCAGTCATCGTATCTGCAATGATTTAATGGTTGCCCGGTACCTTTAACGGGTGCCTCCTCAAGTTTCTCGCATTAGACCCAATTTAAATCTCTTAAATCCTTCCATTATTAACGTCACATTACTTCCAATTCGTTGAAAGATTTAGGGTCGGTTTGCTTTTACAATTTTTTAAGTTTTTTTTTACTCAAATTTAAATTTAAGTATTAAAATTTTTTTAAATATGTGTTTATTTTTTAAAAAATTTAAATTATTTGACTATCAAGAATTTAAGTTTTCAATGTTTTGACTTTTTTAAACTTTTGATACTAAAATATTTTTGTTATAGTAAAAACTAAAATTCTCTTTTAAATTTAAGAAAAAAAATCATAATTTTTTTCATTTATGGTCTAATTGAGATAATTTTTTTATTATATTTTTAGTGAACAGAGAAATAAATAAAGATCTATAATGTATTTTTTTTAAAATCATTAACATTAAAATTTTATTAGATTTATTGATAAATCAAAAACTATTTTTAATACCTCTCGAAACATAAATTTCAATTGTATTTTATACTTAGATTAAAACTTAAATGCATATCCAAACATCAATTCGGATAAAAATTTAAATCATAAACTCAAATCCTAATTCAAATCACACTAACTCAAATCAAATTATTAATTCGAATCTATTTAACAAACAAACCCTTAATATATTTATGTGTGACTCACTTCTACAGTGAAGTGTCTTCCACCGGATCATGAACCTGGAACCAAATTAGCCGTTATTTCCGGAACAACTACGTTCGTTCCAGCAAGATCACGACCGGGCTTTAGGTTGCTGGTTTACCAGATAATTTTTGTTTTACCCTTTTTTATTTTTATTTTGAGTTTTTTTTTGGATAGAAGGGGAAAAAAATGGCTTCAGGGTCCACAGCTGGAAACCCGTACCAGGACAAAGAGGTAAATTGATGATTAGATTCCATTATTCCTTATGTTCCTCAGACTCAGACCCAAAGACTCCAAAGTTCAGAAAAGAAAAAGATCTCATCTAGTACTAATAGCTAATATAAAACTTGTCAGAAAGAGGTAAGGGTAATGTTACTCTGTTATTCATTCAGAGTTTGTTAAGTCAGTTCTATTCTTCAGATCCATCCACTTGGCATTTGGCCCAGATCGAGGAACCATCAACTTAAAAGAAATCAGGGTATGTGGGGCCACGGTGGCTGTGGGCCCAGTTTAGTTGCTTGATGGACAAAGATGTGCATGGAGGGTGATGGAGGTTAGAAGCATAATGAGTGTTTCTCAAAAGAAATGAAAGAGTGTTTAGTTGGCACTGAGAAAAATAAGTGTGCAACAGCAAAGAGAGGTCTGTTAGAATGGTTGGCAAATGTGTCATTGAAAAAAATAGTAATTAAAAAAATGATAATAATGTATGTCAAAGCAGGAAGCAAGGGGCAAGCTTGGGCTTCAAGAGAAGAACCTCTTTTATAATCTCTTCTTTGGGGAAAAAAAAGAGACAGAAAATGAAGTTGCAACAGTAAAGTGTGGAAGGGAAAAAGAGATTAGGTTCTGGTAATAATTTTTCCAAACAAGGGCAGTTGGCAGTAGTTAGTCTGTCTTTTAAAATCGTACATGTCACCTGTTAACTTGAGCAGGTAAGCAAAGTCTCTCTCTTTTGTGCTTTCTTTCTCCCTAGCCTTGTGTGTATCATGTATGATGGTCTGTGATCTATTAAAGTGAGAACTTGGTGCTTCCTTCGCTGTTTTTGCAAGTACCAAATTGGTGAAAAATATTTTATTTTACTTCCCTTGTGAAATTATAGCAATTCATTTTTTATGCTCTCTTGAAGGGACACTCAAAAGCCCAATTACTTGGGACTGCTCTAATACCACTGCCCATTTCAATTCTTTGCACAATTCAAGTTACAAAATTTGATTCCTGTTGCTCTTTTTCCGGTACCCATTGGAAAAATATCTTAAAAGGGTTTCTGGGACTTTTTTTTTTTCTCCTTATTTTCATCGTTGGAGATTGTAGACATACTCTACAAGTGGTTCACATCAATCACATTGGTGTTCTTTTATATGATTGAATAGAAGAAGCTATAAAAATCAAGTCTCTCATTAACCCTCCAGAACAAAAGGGAAAAAGGGAATCTGCTTTCTTTTTGTTAGTCTGGTGAGCTGTTACTTAGCCAATGTCATTGTTTGTCCATGTCTACTTCATGCTCTGAAAGGTTCACTTTCTTGTCTCTGGGAGACCATTTTTCTCTTTTTCCTTGTGTGTAGTAGTAGCGGAGTTTAAGCTTGATTCTAGGGTTTCTGAAAGAAAAAGAACTAAGTAGCGGGTTCTGCGGATTTTATGCCTGATATATATAGATTGTACAGGATTTATCCTTTCACTTTCTTTTGAGTCCATTGGGATGCTGTAATGAGAGGCTTCTTTTACTTTAACACCCCATCAGTTGTTTAAAAAAGCTGCCAAGGTCACTTGTTCCAGGTTGATTCCTGCAAGATATCACCCCCTCAACTTTTAGTCAAAATTCACTTTGCCTTTCGTTCCATATTTTAGTTTTTTTTCATATCTCTAGTTTTTACCCCTTGTCCTTGTGTATTGACCAAGTTGTATATCTGTTTACTTGAGGTTTCCTAATTCTTGGGGTTTAGTTTTCAACTTCTGTAGTTCCAGAAAATGAGTGGTCAGGAAAATGAGGATGTAAGGTTTCAAAGTAGAAGTGAGGGTGGCTTTCTTAATTGTCCATCTCCAGGGATGACCATGACAAACCCCATGCCTGAAAAAGCTTCAGGAATGAATATGATGAGCTCATTGTCCATGGTTAAGCCTTCAACTGGATCAGACCCTTTCTTTGCTTCTGGTTGGGATCCACTTGTTTCATTAAGTCAGAGTGAGAATTTTGGAGCTTCTTCAATGGTTTCTCAGGGTGAATTTTGCAACAATCCTTCTTATAATGATAACCCAGTTGTGTTGGAAAGCCAGGGAATGAGTAGCACCTCCCACCTTGGTCAATACCCATCCGATTCGAGTTTCGTTGAGATGGTTCCGAAGCTTCCTTGCTTTGGAAGTGGGAGCTTCTCAGATATGGTTGGCTCTTTTGGCTTGCCTCAGTGTGCAGGGATTGCAAGTACCGGGTGTCCTTCGAATTATGCCCCAAACAAGGAAAAATTCGGCGAGAGGACTTCGACAATTGGTGGACAATCTCAGGATGGTTGCCAAATTTCAGATGGTGGCATTGGATTGTCTTCACCTAATGGGAAAAGAAGAAAACGAGTTCCTGATTCCAATTCTCCTCTAAGTCCAGATAATAAGGTAAAATTATCCATAACAAGATAACATGAAAATGTGATGGTTGTTGTGGTTCCCAAGTAATTGAATTTCATTGTTGTGTATGTGTTTGTTAGAGTGCTGAAGGAGAACAAGTACAACAGAAGGACAGTTCTATTTCTGATGTCTTGAAAGAACAAGATGAGAAGAAGCCCAAAATTGAAGAGAATACGAGCTTAAATACACGAAACAAGCAAACCGGAAAACAAGCCAAGGACAGTTCTAACAGTGGAGATACTCCTAAAGAAAATTACATTCACATGAGAGCCCGAAGGGGTCAGGCAACAAATAGTCATAGCCTTGCAGAAAGGGTAATGCAGCTTCTCCTGCAATTTTCCATGTATGAAGAACATTTATGCCTTTTAATTTGTGTAATGAAGCAATAGCTGTTTCTGTTTGCAGGTGAGAAGAGAAAAGATCAGTGAGAGGATGAGATTGCTTCAAGAACTCGTTCCAGGATGCAATAAGGTAATTAGATTCAAACAAGCCTCTTTCTGACTGGTCTGTTGTGACGTTGATGTGAAAATATTGAATAATTTTGTTGCCATTTTTCACCATTGTAGATCACGGGGAAGGCAGTAATGCTTGACGAGATTATCAACTATGTGCAGTCGTTGCAACAACAGGTCGAGGTATGTTTTTCAGTTGTCTAAATTCCCTTAAAAGATGCCTAATAATCAGCTCTTTTTTTGTTTTTATCATGTCATTAAAGTAAGGTTATATTTCTATTTCAAATTTGTTCCTCTTTAGAATTAGAATCTGGTCTCATCACAGGATAATAAAAAAAAAAAAATACAAAACATTACAAAATTGGGAAATTATCATCGTTTTTTTCCAAGAGAGAGAATCTTTTTTCTGCTTACAAAATTGAGACTCCTACTGGCTCTTATCTAGTACGCAGTTGATTAAATTTTCTATAAATTTACTTGAATCGCTGAGGTAAAATTTTTAAACAAAGAGAGCTAAGTTCCAGAACAACAGAACAAGAAAATAGTGTATCTCCATATCTGGAAATTTAGGAAAACAGATAACATTTCCATGATGAATGTTCATAATGGTCTCTTTCCTTTCTTGCTGCAGTTCTTGTCAATGAAACTGGCAACTGTGAGTCCAGAACTGAACATTGACATAGAACGCCTTCTATCCAAAGACGTAAGTCATGTTGTTATTCAAAAGCATAACTTGCTAATTAAGCCATTTGAAGTTTTAACACTTCCTTTTTATTATATCTTGAAACTTCCTCATTCATTTTTCCTTTGCACAGATTCTTAACTCGCGAGGTGGCAATGGAGCTCTTTTTGGCCTCGGCCCTGGTATTGGCTCATCTCAACATTACCCACCTGGACTTTTTCCGGGAACCATGCCAAGTATACCGAATACAGCTCCACAATTTGCTTCTTTGCCTCAGGCAAGCAGTAAAAGCCTATTTTCTTGTTTTGTGCTCTACTACATCACCCCATTACTTGCAATAATGTTAGTAAAGTATGTTTATATTTTTTTATGTTTATATTTATTTTTTTTATGTGCAGAGTGTACTAGATAATGAGCTCCAAGGTCTTTTTCACATGGGATATGGTTCTATTACGTCTCTTGAAAATTTGGGACCAAATGGTGACGCTAAAATCTGTTTCATAATATAAACTACAAAGTTTCTTTTTTGAAAAATACTTTCCTCTAACTGTTAATGTAATTTTTATCACCAGGACGCTTGAAATCAGAGCTATAGTTGGGGAGATGATAAATTCTCCGGTTGACTGATTTGACTCAATCATGGGAAAAGAAAAAAAAAAAAAAAAAGAGTTGTATAGGCTCGCAGTTTCTAAGTTCGTAACTGTTCTTCGAATTTTTAGCAGAAGAAGATGACATTTTGAGAGTTTTAAGAATCCATGTATATTTCAACAACAAAGTGAAGGACTTTGATTGGTGAAAAATGATTTGTTTTGTTTTGTAATTGGTGTTGTAGATTCGTCTCCATGTATAATGAAGCTTTGAGAGGTATTATTTTAAGAGAAGCTGTGATGTTGGAAAATGATTTTTGTAGAGTGCATCAATTCAAAGGAAAAAAAAAATGGACTAAATTATAGTTTGCTTTGATTTGTGCGCAAGTGTGCAATAAACTGTTACATGGGTTTGTGTGCCTTTCTTTTTTCTTTTTCTTTTGCTGCTCTGGATTTCCTTACTGCTCAGAGCTTTATTCTGAAGCTGCTTCAGCCCTTTTGGCGTTGTCGGGCAAAAGGTGGTTGCATAATTTTGCTTTTGGAAAATCTGTTGAACGCTTGGAAGATTTCGTAGTACTTAAGTTTTTCCTTCTTTTTTTTAGTGTTAGTTTCAACATCAACACTCATAATTTAGATTAGGAATACATACTATGTATGCCGTATAAAGTTATTGCTGAGGTGTTTTATGGAAATGTACACTCATTATCCCCCAACCAAGTCCTTGATCTGCTCGCAGATGCTAGTTTCTTAATCTCCCGCCACATTACTCATTACGGATAGCATACTAAATTCTTTTCTCCTTAATTTGCTGGCCCTTACTCGTTTTCGTCTTATTGGAGAAGGCCCATCATCTCTGACAATGTTGGGGAGCCAGCGTGAAGCACGGCCCAGATTATAATTGCTCCCTTTTTTTAATCTCTTGTTTGGTGCAGTTGCGGCAGACTGGCCAAATTTATTGGTTTGGGGACCGACCGCTGGCATTGGTTTCTCAGAAATGGGAAATGCTTGGTGGTGTCGCTTGGTTTCTCGGCAAGGAGAAGAAGAGTAATCCTATTAGACTGGGCCTATGGTTTTATGTTTTATGAGTAGCGGGGTTATAATCTCATGAAAGTGAAAAAGGATTTTTCCGAGAAGAATGCTGGTAGCCCATTAATTAGGCGGATCGGTTTTGGTGACCACACCCGTTGGTTTTTCCAAGCAGTCTCAGTCGACCCTTGATCCACCATTCGTTTCGATTATTTTGAAATGGCACCATTACGCCTACAGAAAATGGCACTTTGGTTTCAATTCTTCCCCAAATATGAAAAAATGTACTGTTTGGTTTAGTGGTTTAGCTGGTTTGAACCAAAAATTTCATCCGAACCAACGATTTGTCAAAAAAAAGTTAAAGCTCATTTTGAATAATTGATTAGACATTTTAAACCAAAAGTAACATAAATTCGGAACCAACCCATTTCTACACTTTGAACTAATTTTTTAAACACACTTTTCAAACCAACACTATTTCCCACGTTTTTTGTTTGGTAGAGCTCGTGTGTGGGTGTATGTGTGTTCTGGCTGTATCCATTTATGTTTAAGCCTATGCGGTTCTATATATCCTCCTGTGTGCCTAAAATTATATGCCAAATTTTGTTTTCTTATCTCTATACAATTATAGTTGTATGTAACTTTCTCCTCTCTTCTTTTTTTTATTAAACAAAGAGAGAGGAAAATTTTGCCACCAACTGCGACTTCTTCGGTTAGATATGACCTTTTTTTAAAAATCTCTACAAACAGTTTTTTTTTTTTTTTTTGTTTTTCTTTTCCTCTGCTAATCATGAGTAAATATATAGGTAGTACTTGGAGGGGTCGCGGTAATTTCCAATTTCACCTGGATTTTGTTTGACTGGAATAACCGTGGAATATATGTTTTGTCTCCACGAACAAAATATCAGCAAAAGAACCAACGATCATCATAATGTGGTCCAAACGGCATAGCCGAAGTCCAATTAGGGACCACCACCACCTTTCAATTATTGGCATCCAAAACATTTTTTTCAAGCAAAGGAAAAAAAATCCTGGCATAGACCTACGACAGTAATGTGAATAACAAAATGCACGTCACATTCCGCTAGTTGGAACTAAGGTTATAATAAAACTGTTCTAATTTTAAGTTCTAACGGGTGTAGCAAACACACTCTGGTTATGAACCGGCCATTGTTGGTTCTGAACTAAACAGAAAATAAGGTTTTTGAAAAGAAAACAATTATTTAATAACAGAGAACAGAAAATAGCTGTCATCTCATGCTTCCCGAGAACTTGATGACGTAGGGTTAATTAGGAAAGCGATTTTCTGTGGCCCACTTCTTTTTTAATTGCTGTTGCGGATAATGTCGTTGGGTTTTTTTTTTAACGAAGTAACAGAGCGTATCACCGGCTAAAAAGTAGAGCAAGTAAAATTAACATTTTAAGTGGCCTTACGACCGACACCTGGTTTAACGTTTTAAACTAAATTGTCAAATGTCTGTAACTTATCCATTCGCTTTCCCTCGTCTGTTCTTTTCCAAATCTTTTTAAATACAGTGCCAGCCACTTGTAAAACCTCACCTTTGAAATACAACGACACCTGTCGCATTTCATTACGAAACACCGACAAGAAATGGACAACCTGCTTGCTTCTTTCCATTTTCCACCTAAAGGAAGCAGCCCCATTTTCAGGCATTTGAACTTCGAAGAAAATTGACACCAAAATAAAGCAAAAACGCCGTCAAGAGAGAGAGTGTTGCTATCTAAACTCTTGTGTGTGTGTGGGGTGGGGGGGACCCAAAGAAAAACAAACGAGTGCAGCTAAAATTTTCCCGTTCTGTTTGAACGACAATTTTTCTTACAAAAGAATTTATCCAAAAACAAAAGAATCAAAATAAAGAAAAAAACAAGGGGGGAAAAAAAAGAAAAAGAAAAAGTGGAAGCCTAATAATAGACAGTGAGGAGGAAAATCACATTTTCTCCCCCCAGATTGACGTCCCTTTATCTGCTTATCGCCCCATATATTGGCTTTCACCGTAACAGATTGGCGTGCCCAGAGGTTGAGTCTAGCAAGAAAGAAAGCATCACCCCATTTGGCAGTTTCGTGTCAATCAAAATGGAGTCTTTTGATCATATCCATATTTTCCATCTCTATCTCTTTTGAAAAAAGATCCTATTCATGTTATGTTTTATTCACTGAACCTGCTCACCAATCAAGTCAAGACCAACAAGCAAGAAAGATATCCCTTGAAACAGCAAGAAGTAGAAATGGATACCCTGAGCTGAAAGTAGACTTCTTGCTGTGGCCGTTAGAAGGAGGAAAGCTAGTGCCAATTCCTTAGTGTATATTCTGTTGTGTTTCTTCTTTTTGGAAGCCTTTTTCTCTTTCTGTTTAATCTCCTCTTTCATTTCCTCAAGATTGGGAACTGAGACCCCTCTGTGTTGTTTTCCCTCTTTCTCAACCAAGGAGACAAGATCACCCTCGGACGAGCGGCCGGATTTCTTGGTCACAACCCACTCGTAAGCGCTTCCAAGCTGGAATAGCCCCGAGATCATGGCGTTGAACTTGGTCACTGACATTGTGTTCTCAAAGAGAAGATATGGGACAATGAAAGGGAATGATTTGGGAGCTGGGAGGATGTTGAGAAACGACATTGTGGCTGGGATGTAGCACACAACCCATGCCGGGAGCTGTGCCTCTGGGATGAACATTGTCATTGGGAGAATAATGCAGAAGAGCGTAAAGGAGTAAAAGGGTAATATCAGTTTTCTCAGAAGGAAGAAAAGGAATATCAAGTTGAATTTCTTCCAAAAGCTTATCTGTAACAAAACAATAATGATAGCATTTGGCATTTATTAGCACAAACCAACAATCTAAAATGATTCTGCTATGTAACCTTAACAAAACTCAAAGTTCAACTTTTAGGTAACAAGTGTCACAGACAAGTATATACCTTGGATTTGATAATAGCAGGCAAACAAAGGCGGAACAACTGCATGGGTCCAGAGTGCCATCTGTGTTGTTGTTTCCTATAAGCCTCATAAGATTCCGGTAATTCACACTGGCACTGCATTTATAGATACACGGCACTAGAAGTATGAGTCTCTTTTGCCCCAAAAAACACGGAAGAGGAACATCGCTTTTTTAAAAAGAGACAAACGAATAGATACACAAATAGATTAAATACCTCAACATCATTGAGGAAAATGAATTTCCATCCATGGAGATGAGCACGAACAGCAATGTCCATGTCCTCAACGGTGGTCCTCTCCAACCACCCACCACAATCCTCCAAGGCCTTAATTCTCCAAACACCAGCAGTCCCATTGAAGCCAAAGAAGTTGAGAAAAACACCATTCACTTGCTGCTCAACCTCAAAGTGAAACGCCAAGTTAATGTTCTGCAACCTTGTTAGTAAATTCTCATCCTTATTCACAAACGACCATCTGGCTTGAACCAAACCCAAGTCCTCATTATCCTGTAAAAATACACAATACCCTTTACTCTAAGTCTCACTCACACTAGCAATGGTAGCTTTATGATCATAAAAATGGTCCAAAGTTATTAAAGACAAGATAATAAGGTACCTTGAAGTGAGGAACGGTTCTCATAAGGAAATCAGGGGTGGGCTGAAAATCGGCATCGAAGATGGCAACGAACTCATAGTCTTTGACATAATTGCAATTCATGGCGGACTTGAGATTACCAGCCTTGTAACCATCTCTAATCACCCTATGCCTGTACACAATGCGGGCACCCTCACGCTGCCATTTGTGGACCTCCTCTTTGATTAACATCTGCGTCGTCGGATCATCCGAATCGTCCAGAATCTGAATCAATATCTTCGATTTGGGCCACTCCAAATTGCAAACAGCCGCAATCGATTGCTGATAAACCTAATAATTTTTTGTTGCCCCCAAAAATTAAACCCAACATTGCACGAGTTTAAGAAATTAAGCAAAAATAGAAACTTTGGTAGGTAGTTTTGTTACCTCTTTTTCGTTGCACATGGGGATCTGAACGAGAACCGTAGGGAAGTAGCCATTGTCGCCAGATTCGAGATCCAAGGAAGAGGATTGTTTGAGGACGGGTTTGATCTTCTTGAGGCGGATCCAGAAACAGCCGAGGCAGAGGATAAGCCTATCCAGGCTCTGGATAAGGAAGAGGACGATGCAGGCATTGGCAAGGAACTGAAGTGGAGGAGCGAGGTACTCCACGCGGAGCCAAACCCAAGTGGCGTAGACCCAATCGAAGGCGCCTCTGATGGCAAACGGTGTCGACCAGAAGTACCGGAGCCGGAGATTCGACGCGGCGAAATGCCAACCCTGGAAGTAGGCGGCGACCTCGAAGCAGAGGAGGACGACGGAGAGCCAGAGGAAGGCCTTAAGGCAGGAGTAGAACCGGCTTCTCTTGACGGCGGCGTTCTCGGTGTCGGTACGGCCGGAGGCGATGCGGCGGCGGACGGCGGAGGCGAGGCCGAAGGTGGCGGAGGCAATGGAGGTGAGACAGCCGGCAGCACGGTGGGCCTTGAGGAGGAGGACCCAAGTCAGCTGCTTGGCGTTTTTTCCGCGGGCCTTGTCGCCGGCCCGGCTCGGAGAGTTCTCGGCGGAGATGAGGAAGTCGTCGTCGGTAGGGCCCTCAAGCTCGACCATTGACCAGTTCGGATTCTCCATCTTGACCACCACCGGCGTCCCCCGGTGGCTCTCCTTTGCCCACCAATCAAACGACGGCGGCGCCATATTAGTGAGATCTTTCACCCCCAAAAAAAAAAAAAGAGAGGACAAACAAAAACAAAACTTTCTAAATAAAACAGCTTGAATGTGGGTAATACGATAAACCAGGAGAAATGGAAACAAAAAATGTCTTTTCTCTTTCGTTCGGTTTTCTGTCTCTACAACTGTGATCTCATTGTGGATAGAAGGAGAAAGAGAGGAAGAAAGCGAGAAATGGAGACGCGGGGAGGGGGAAATGAAGCGAGGCGTCTCTAAATCATGGCGACATTGGGAGACAACTTATACCAGGAGGACTGCTCTAGAGAGAGAAAGAGAGAAGCTTTAGAGAGAGAGAGAGAGAGAGAGAAAGGGGTACGAGTTCGACTTTGAGATGAGAACGGATTAAAGTCCAAACGAGTTCCCTCGTTCGATTACAGCTTGCAAAAAGGGATTATCTGGGGAACGTAATGAGAAGCCCGAAAGAGATAGAGAGAGAAACAGAAAGAAAGAGAGAGAGATTGATAACAGCTCAACACGTCTTTGATTTTGATTCCAACATATTTATTTCTTTCTTTTTAATATTGTTTGAACTAATTAAAAAAAAAAAAAATGAAGAGGGAAAAGAAAATTACTTTCTAACAAGAACATACAGGCACACCACGTTCTCGGGGTCATATCACTATTTTTTAAATTCTTTTTTGAAAATTGTTGTTTTATTACCAATACCACCAAGAACAGGATTTTTTCCATTTTCTATTTTACCAACAGAAACCATTTCTTCGTTGAGGTTTTCAAGAAACCCAAAAATAATATGGAGACAAACTCAACAACATCGACTAACACATATCTCCGCTTATTTAAGGTTTTAAAAGGGAGAATCAATAAATCTAATCACTCCATAAAATCACAACAATGCAGATTTCCGACGTTGACCCTTGAGAGTCATATTCTCCCTGATCTTAGTTTTTTTTTTTTTCCTCCTTTATTGAATTTGTTTTTCCCTGGCCCGTTTTAAATTATAATAAAATAAAGTAACAACTGGATCAACCGAAAGCCCTATCCCTGGATATTTCCTCGTATATGCTTAAATAATATTTTTTCACTTTATTTAACACAGAAATTGGTAAATAAATCACCGGAATTCATTTTAAGAACGCGAAATATGAAAGATTTTTTTAATGCCATTTTCTCTTCTTTCTTTATTTTTTTAGAGGACTTGTTTTATATTTTTTGACCGCTTATAAATTGTATAATAAAATAATGTAATTACGGGCCAGTAGCAGATGTTTCGTTGAGAGAGTTCAAAGGGAAGGAAGAGGTAACGATCCTAGTCTAACGGTAACGGACGTGTCTCATTACGGTAATAAACCCTGTTTGTTTCTCTGTTTTGTTTACTTGCGTTATTTCTTAATGACCAGGATCAAGTCATCCCAAAGTGAAAAAGCAGTGCCGCTAATTTAAGCCGTTACACGGATACATTGGACCGACACCTTCTGTATTTTATCAAATTATAGTATACATTCAACTAACACCTTCTGAATTTTATCATCACTTTTAAATCAAAACTAATTATACTAATACCTTTAAATTTAACTCTTGTTAATTTTTTTTTGTTTAAAATGATAAACAAAAAAAAATCCAAAGCATCCAAACAAGCCCCACTCCACACCCAACCCCCCTAGTCCTCCTCCACCTGACCCCTCTCCTCCTCTCAATAATCTCTCCGTGTGTGGCGACTATCTATACTTTCGTCTGCCCTTTGTTCGACCAGCACCCCTGGCGACCCAACCACTAGGCCGCTCAACCTAACCCGCTACCATTCCCGTCGAGTCCAACACCACCTGACCCTTGTCCGTTGAGCCCGAACCTGTCGAGCCCAACCTAGCCTCGCCCACTCCCTGTCAAGCCCAACGCCACCTATCAGCCTCATTTTCGTCAAGTCCAACCCTTCCTGTTAGCCCACTTCCCATCGCACCTAATCCTTCATCGGGCCCCCACCCTGTCACCCTCGCACCCCCATTAGGCCTCCCACCCGTCCCACGCTGTCGTTGTTCACCCATCTGTGCCCCACCCAGGGAGAGGGATAGGGGAAGGAAAGAGAGAAATGTTATACTTTCTATTAGAGTGAAATTTATGTTCACATGTTGTACAAATTATGAAACTTATTTTTAATGTCAAAAAAGAGTAAAATTGTCATTTCTTGCTACATAAATAACTAAATTGTGTTTTTAATGGATGGAAAAGCATTTTTGGTATTTTAAACAAAATTAAAGGTCAAAATTAACAGACAACTCATGGTCAAGTAACACAGTGAATTCCTTTGTAATTTTTTTGAACATTTAAAAGGTGTCAATGCTATTAGTGTCGGTCTAAGGAGTGTCTTTGTAATTTAGGTAGAACACATAACGTGTTAATGTAATTTACCCTCTTTATAAACATAAATTAGGAAGAATAACCTAGATTTTATATTTATTTATTATCTGATTGGACGTTAAATGGACATAATTTCATTAGGTTAATTATGATGGATCTCCAGAAAATTGATTGATATTGACTATGCTAAATTAAATTCTTGCTCTTGTTGGATAGATAAACATTAATGGAGTTCTACTTTAAGTAAAGGAACCGTAAAGGTTTGGATCAAGTATAACAAATAGATCCAGCGAAGTTAATTTCAACCAAAAATATTTATTTCTTTGCTGTTTGTTATTTACTTCTTGCGATAGGTACAAAATTCTGTCCATAATTGCTCTAATTTTAACCTATACTCGATATGGTGGGCTTAACAAAGGCGCAAGACAAAAAAGTTGGTAAGGCATTAAAGGGCATTACAGTTCTGATATGTGAGGGGTAATAGGGTTTTATCCTTCTGACAATGACATTTATCATCAGACTGTTTTGGCCTTCTAGTCCATCAATTGTAATATGCATGTTAGATGCCAAAAATTTTACGTGGAATGATTATAATACAAATAATATAGAGTATAATAGAGAGAACGAGGTATTTAATATATCTCTAATACTTCAAAATATAATAGTAATTCTAATCTAACTCAAATTTTTAAAAAATGTTAAGATAAAAATATTGATACTTTAATTTTATAAAAATTTCAGAGAAAATATTAATATTAGTAGAAATTTTGACAAAAATTACAAAAATTATGAAAATTTTATGTTAAATATATCTCTACTACTTTAAGATACAATAAACATTTTGAAAAAACACAAATAAATATCATTTATAAAACAAATTACATACATATTAGATTTATCAATACCAAAAAAATTTCTATGAAGCTCAAACATGGTTAAGATTTCAATTTGATTCAAACAATATTGATGTCTGATATGTTATTTGAGTAGTGTTAAATGGATCAGTTATGAATATGCAATATATAGGTTTGTTGACTTATACCTAATGTATTTCCATGAATGAAAAATTGTAAATTCTCCCAATTATTGATCTGAGATAGTGGTGGTATGCTCGGATGAGAATAATTAAAAATTTCATAACCATCAGAATTTCAAAATGGTGATTGTATGGATGAGAAGCATAAGGAGCCTTATTAAAGGAGTTGCTATAATTGAATCCCAAATTTATTAGTAGTAAACTTACGTAAATATTATTTTCACTCGATGTTAGCATTGTTAATGTGTATAGGACAGATATTCATTCACTGAAATTATAAAATACTAATGGCTTATTTGAAGGGAAAAAATCTATTAAATTTTGTAATTTTCAACATTACCAAAATTTGGTCGAAATTTTTATGATATGTACCGCATTTTTGTACAAAATACACTATAGATATTTTGATATCGATATTTCTACCGATATTTTTGATATTTCTCTGATTTTTTATCGAAATCAATATTACAATGGAAAGATATTTCGATACCTTAAAATTTTTAAAATTTCCACCAAAATTTATGAAATCTCTGTGAAATTTACGTCTGTAAAAAGAGCAATCCTAATATAATTCAAATATTGATAAATAGAAAACTAAATAATGGGAGACTAATTACTAAATAACAAAAAGGAAAGAGAATCTAAATTCTTGCTATGTAATTTATTTAATATTATATTATTATTGTCTTTATTAAATAATAGGTTTACAAGTCCATGAGTTCGCTCCCATTAGAAGCCGGTTTATGCAAGTATGAGTTCTACTTAATAGGTTTGTAATAATTGGTATTAAAACCAATTCGCCACATTGTGGGTTCAAATCGAAACAGTTACGTTTTATGCTAAATTAAAATGCCTCGGTAAAAATGTCAAAGTGTATAATACTGATAGCTGAGTGAAGCCACCAAAAAGGAATACTGACAGGTTAATGTCAATTATGCAGACTATTATTAATTAAGGCCCAATTTGTGGTGGATTATAACAAACCACTGCATCAAATATGAGATTGGACATAGCATGAGGTACGGTTTTAGGATTATTGGCTATGGATAGCGCAATCTAATAAACTCACTAAAAACCAAACACATGAAGTCACTCCTTGAAAGATGCTCTATGGATGGCGGTTGCAGAGTATGGTTGAATGTTAGATGTCGTTTGGTATTATTTTCAAAATAGATGAAAATGTTTTTGTTTTGAAAAATGACAATTTTTTAAGAATTGTGCTGAGAGTATTTTTAAAATTTTTACCTCAAAAAAATGTAAAAATATTTTTAAAAATTCTGAGAACAAAAACAAACGGGGCCTAAACATCTCAAATGAAATGATTCAAAGACAAATAGTAGATTTATTAGTCCTTGAATTCTTTATCCTTACAAGCCGGTTTTGCAAGAATAGATTTTACTCAATGCATTTGTAACATAATTCAATGTCTTTTTATAACTACTTGTACAAAAGAAAAGGCCATGTTTTGTGCTTCTTTATATCGTAAATGGAATTAGATAATAATAGTTTGATAGATTTTAAAGCTAATTGAGTACGGTACCTCAATCAATATTGCAACTAGACGAATCGATTTTCTAAAAGTATATGTGTGTGTGTGTAAAGTTTCTTTAATTTGTTTTCTTGATCTGCATAGAACTGCATGAGCTCTTTCTTGCGTTTGCCTTTTTATTGTTATAATTGAGATTTTAAAGTTATTTTTGTCGATCGTCGAATAATGGAACAACATTTGAATGGACTAGCTGGCGCTCGCGTCCGGCTATCCACCGACAGTTTTTTTAAGGGATGTCCACCGACAGTTTTTTAATACAAGGGAACGAAACTATAATTTGAGCCACCGTCGAGGAAAAACCTCTCTCATTAACAACATTAGAGCAGTTATTTTTTGGCCATCCATAAATTTATATTCGTGCACTATTTTTCACGTCTAAAAACCTTATCAGCATTATACATATAAAGCATTAAACTTTGACTTGATTACACAATAATTTTGCAATAATGTACAAAAACCTTATTAATGTTATATATGAATACAAAATATTAAATTTCCCTAAACATGTTTTTCTGCTAGAACATAATTATGACGCCAAGAAACATATACTACTAAATTATAATCCTTACTGTAAAAACTGGAAAAAATAAATTATCGCATCATAAATCCAACTTAGAATCTATAAAAGCTTATGGAAAAAAATGTTGTGATGATTTTAAATACTTTAGGCTGCACTGGCATTTGAAGGAGTGAATTTAACTGAAACATGTATTGTATGGCAAAGAGAACTCTAAAAAAGATGTTTACAAAATATGGTTAAAATAAAAACTTTTAAATTAAAAGATGTAATATGTGAAAATTTTACATCATAATTTATTTTTCTAGTATTGTAATATATCAAAAATTTATACTGTAGTAACTAAAAATTTTAACTAAAACTGATATTTATTAAACACCTTAAATATAAAATATAAACATACTATTACATAAACTTCTCCCTGTTACGTTATGCTTTTTAAATTTTGGAGTTTAAACCTTTCTTGCACAGCATAAGGGTGACAATGCTGACAAAAATGTCTGCGGGGATATAACTAATCCATAGGAACAACCAATCATGGTGTTGTACTAAACTACTAAGTCGCCGTCACGTGATGAAAGTGAAACCCCGTTTCAAAATTCAAACACCCCCAAAACGGAGGCCTCGCAAGATAAAGCCCAGGGAAAACTATTGGATTCGTCGGAGGCGTCAAACATGCCATCGATCTTGACACGTGTAACTTCAAGGTTAGGTTTATTATTTTCTCAGAAAACATTTCTTATTTTTATTTTATTTTCACTTGGGATGCGTTTTGCTTGTAGGGTGGGTGGTGAAGTAATAAAGCCGCTGATCGCAAACCGCACGTGATGATGTTGATATGATTTGTCCCACGACGACAGAACGGCTGCCACATGGAGTTAGTCACACGCTGGTTTAACAGGCGGGCCACCAAAGCTTTGTCGGTCTCTGAGCAATTTGCGCAATCTCTGGTTCTGCGCCACGTCATCCACTCTCTCTGGGTGCTGGCATCTTATTTTATTTAAAAAATTTTATATTTTTAAGAATTATATTTATTTATGTTATATTTTAAAAAAATACATCATATTATCATTATATTTCATGTTAAATCGCAACACAAATAAATATATATAGCATTTAAAAAAATAAATTTTAAAAAATAACGTTTATAAAAACTCCGCTTTCTCCTCTTTTTTTTAAGGTTTTTTTTTTTTTTGTTGGTATAAGTATGACAAACTCATCCTCAAAATTAAAAAATTACAAGTTCATATTTTAACAAAATGAAGTTGTCTTAGAAAAAAAAGAGAGAGAAATTCCACATAATCCTAGCATAATTTTTATGTATAAGCATGTATTTAATATATCTATTTTTTTAAAGGATATAATGTATGTATGTCATTTATGTATAAGCCAAGTTGATATTTATTGCCCCCTATGAGCTTGGATCTTATAATTAGATTATTTCAATAATACAGTCGGATCGAACCCTCAATCCCACTATATCACACAATCTTAGGCGACTTGAGATATGTTTGTTCGCTAGTTCAATGAATTTTTATTCCATCTACAAAACAACAAATCTTTTAGGTCATATTTGGGAAATAAATTCAAACTGGAAGTTTAAATTAAAATTATTATAGTAATTTAAATTTTGTGATAAAAACTATTATAGTAAAAGTTAATTAGAACTGAAATTTGTAGTTTGAATTATAAAATTAAAACGACATTTTTATTTTCTCTTTAGCAAAACATTAAAAAATAATATCAAAATGCAATTTTTTCTAGTTTGTCAAAGTAAACTTGGTATTTGGTAAAAAATAACCATGCCTTTAACAAATAAATTCAAAACCCGTAAATTTAAATCATGAATAGTCAAAACTCTCACGTCCTATTGAGTTTTGCCAAACATTGTCAAAATAACTAAGTGAACTTAGATGAAATGCCAAACATATGATTAAAACGGACAAAGAAAAGTCCTTTACAAGGACGTGCCATTGCCAATCGGCCACAATTTTACTATCGAACCGTTTTGTCAATCCATTGTCATTGGCCCGAGAGAACAAGTCGTTGTGAAGACCGGCTAAGCCTTTTACTTAATGTGTTCCAATGATTGGGTCCACAAGAAAGTTATTTAAAGAAACGTCACACCAATTGGACACTTTCTAGTGAGGAAAGTCCGCAGGAAAAAGAAATATTAATAAGATTCGTGGATGACAGCTTTCTCTAATGTAAGTGGAACTCAGCTTTCGTATGCGACAACATTCTTGAAAAATAAACAAAATAAAATATTAAATAAAAAATTTAAAAGTGTTGGACGTATTTGTGAGGTATTTATTGTGTAATCAAACGGTTAGGTAGCATAAAGGACAAGGGTCATAATCCATTACTACTCTTTAAACCATAATTTTTTTTGTTTACACGTAGGACCATAGTGCATGTTCTAGTGGATTTTAAATTCAAATAATCAACTAATATAACTCAGCTATATGTTACATGAATTTGTGTTACTTTTCAGCCCATTCATACTCTAAATTTTTCGAATCCTTAATCATTGCGGAATTAAAAAATGAAAGAAAATCATAATCATTATTCTCATAAAATTTAAGCTTTGGGAAATTTATAAAAATTTTAGGTGGAACACTATTGGGACTGTGACACTGACTTTTTTCTTTATTTAAACATCAAAATTGTGTTAAAGTGAGAGAATTCAATGGATTGTTAATTATTCATGAACATTAAAAAAAAAAAAAAAAGAGAGAGAGAGAAAAACAGACAGTCAAGAGTAGCTCCTGTTTAATGGGCTGCGTCAAAGACTCAAAGCTTAGAAGCCAAATGGTGGAATAAGCAAGACCGACAGAGAGAGAAAGAGAGGTGTCTATTAAGCTGCATTTAAAAAAAAAATTAATAGTTATAGCAGCGGTATTCTTTTTTAAACTATGAGATCTTGTCAAAATTTTATATTTTACAGATTTAATGAATAAAAAGCAGATATATATATATATATATTATTTTTTCAAAAAAAATCAGAAGAAAGAAAAATTTGGAAAAAAAGGAAAAAAATACAGAAAGGTTGTTTCAATCTCTAATTGACACGTGTTCTAATCGACAAAACTTGCTTGGATTATTGAAATAAAAAACTAAAACGTGCACTGTCCCCATTTTGCAATATGTGCTCCCCATGTTTTGTATTTCTAATTTTGTTGTATTTTTACTTTAATTTTCCCTTCTGACTTTTGATTTCTAGGAATGTCCAAGTTCAGTCACCAATTTCCGTGTGGGTTTTGAGGACAGCTATTTCTTTGCTTCTCACAATTTTCTCAAACAGTACGAGTAGCTGTAATAATTATTTGCAAAAACGGCATTTATCAAGTGAGAATACAACTATAGACAAGTAATATATAAGCAAAAAGAGTATTGATAGCACAGACAGCTGTAATTGTTATATTTTTGTTGGCAAGGCAATTACTTGAACACAGGCCCTCTGATTGCGCTGCCGGGAGGAAACGACAGACAAATAACAGCATAGTAAGTAAGTGCACTTTTCCTAATTTCTTAGCTCGTTTGTCTATACGTAAGCAGTCGGTGGACAACTCAATCGTACGAGATTCACAACCAAACGACAAAATAAGTAGTTGTCACACGTACATACATATATTTGTCATACATATACGTATACATGTACACATGCACATACATATACATACACACACACACACATATATATATATTCTTTAAAAGATGAAACAAATTCTGAAAGATAAAAGTTTGGATCGTTAACATATGCGCTTCCATACAGGTACTTGTGTATGTATATGTGTAATGGGTGTGTTAATTCCAAATCTGATGAAACCATGATGGGACTAAATAAATCGAGTTCATTGCCTTAATATGTTATGACAGTAACTATTAAATTGATGTAGAGCTCTATTCCAACGATTTTATAAAATAAAATGAAATAATAAAAATGTTTAAAAGGACATGAAATTAAGAAACAATCAGTTTGAAAACTTCACTAGTCAGTAGAGGGTGAAAGTGGGCACGAGAGAGCTCCTGTTCTCGCTGACCTCCAATTAACATCCGCTCATTAATATCACGTTTGTGCAATTGTGCTTCAACAGAATTTCACGCATTAGACATGTCTGGATGAACCTGAGGCTCTTATTTGAGGATTGAACTACTTTGTTTCTGCTCACAACCTAAAAGTGTGGAACAACCGGAACAATAAATTATTGGTACGTCAGTGAAAAGATGCCAATCACGTCGGAAAAAGAAGGAAAAAACACGTCATGAAAATATCATGCACAATGTTTGGGTAGGTCATTTTTATGTCTCTAGCGTTGCGAAGCACACAGAGGCCCATTTGGTGTATTAGATGAGATAGTTTTAAAGAATTAGACTGAATTGGAATGAATAAGATAAAATTTTAGCTAATCCAATTACATGTGTAGAGTTATATTATTAAGATGGGGTCTTTTTGTAAAATTTTTCAAATTCTAGGTCAAATTGTAATCTTTTAAAATTACAAGAAGAAAAATATAATTATCAAAAATATTTTTGTCACATAAAAAAAATATTTTGACCCTTTATTTTTTTTAAAAAAAAATTATAATTTTTCCTTAAATTTTTTATAAAATTTTGCAAATATGTTGTTAAAAATTTTCACAATTTATAAAGGTTTCATCTGATCCCATGCTGTAGTAAGAAATTGTCTAATTCCCTTCCAAGGGGGTTCAAACATGAATTGGCTAATGTAACACCTCGAAGTTAATTAAGTGTAATCAAAATGCTAAATGGTGGGTTAGTGTGCCATAATGAGTGTTTTAGAACTTAATTTAATTATTTTGTGAAAATTAAGAAAAACTTATGTTATTTTACTCTTTTAATGATTTTTAATTATTCTAAATTGTTTTTAATTGTTAATTTAATTTTCAATGAAGCAAGTTGATTTGAAAACAGTGTATTGTTGTACACAGTTTTATACAACTGCTTTTTCTTTTTCTCTATTTATTTCATCTTTCTCTCTCTTCCTCTCATTTTCACTGTCACTTTCTCTCTCCTCTCTCGCTCACTCTCACTCTCTCGGATTCTCTCACTCTTTCTCGTCCTCTCTCTAAAATTTTTGAAACAAAATTCGTTTTCAAGCTTCGGGTTAGGAGATTGAAGGCTCGAGAACAAGATTCAACAACAAAAACATCGTTTTCCAAGCTTCGATTCGAGGTTATTTTTTAAAATTCAAAAGTTTTTCTGTTTTTTAAATTTTCTTGCATTTTTGGAATCTAAGAGTTTTTAAGTCTAGAAAAGCTTCAATCTAAGTTAGATGGACTTAGATTAGCTAGAATGCAAACTTTATTTCATCAAAAACGGATTGAAACCAAGATTTTTCATTTTTCTTCTATTTTCTTCATTTTCGGATTTTTGAGAAAATCTTGTTTAAAACTTGTTTTAATCCATTAAAAAGTGTTCTATTATAATTTTCTATTGTTCATGATGATTATTTATGGTTGGGAATTGAGAAAAAACAGGTTGGATTGAAGATTTGGATTCGGGATGCCGAGACCCGTGCGTGAAAAATTCTAGAATTTTTCCAGATCGGCAGGCCGAACTTCGTGTTCGACAGGCCGGATTCATCCGACCGGCAGGCCGAACCTGGAGATGTTCGGCCGACCGGACCTGCTCTTCCGGCAAGCCGAACTGTGCAGTTCGGCAGGCCGAACCAGGGCGACCAGCAGGCCGACCAGACGTGGTGCAGTTTTGTGATTTTTCACCTATTTTTACTGATTTGAACTCTGATTGAAATTCTAACTTTATAAAATGATTTTATAAATCTAAAATGGCACACTAGGACACCATGAGATGATTTAGTACCATAGGATACCTCGGGTTAGATACTAACGGACTAAGTTACTATGCATTTAGGATTCGTGCGTGGATCCACGGAGCTAACGTATAGCAGACCGGGATTACGGTGTGGGACACCGACACGGATATCGAGGTAGGACTCCTACCCCTTCTTTGATAGCCAGTTTTAAATATTTTGGCCTCAAAGGGATTTTTTTTATGAAAATGTTTTCAATTGATTTGTTGACAAAGGATTTCTATTAACTGTTTTCTGAAATAATAAATTGAGGTGGATTTCATAATAAACCTCATAATGAATATAAATGATTATATCTGGTAAAGAAGAGATTTTATTAATCAAAATATATATATATATTTGAGGGCGTGATGCCATCATATCAGAGATCGGGTCATGTAGTGAACGACCTTGGGGGCAGGTCCCGAAACCCAGCTGGGCCACCTCGGTGGTGAATTACATATGGTTTGCCCAGGAAAGGAAAATTGCATTCTTTCTGGTTGACCTATCAGAATTGTTTTGGTAAGATTATATTTTTATTAAATTCTCATTTAATTATTTATTTGTTTAATTGTTCTAACATGTTTTCTATATATTTATCTGGTTTACGAAATTTCTTTTAAAATTGAATATTTTCCAAATATAGTCCTACTGAGCCTTTCGCTCACATTTTTATTTGTTTTAAAATCTTAACCCTAGGTGGACATCAGCTTAGGATCGAAGAAGAGTCCGCTGACCGAACTTACTATCAGTAGAAGATTGGGTAGGTTAAGATACAATATAAGGCATGTAAGATCTTAACTTATTCTTTTATTTTGGACTGCGGTTGTATTGTAATATTGTCAGTACTATATGTACGTGCACAATATATGGGCCAACGGGATCCATACGCGTTCCACCCCATATTTAATTATTTTAATGTTATTTTATTTGCTTAATTATTATGATGATTTATTTTATTTTCTTAATTTATTCCATTCAAATGATTTTAAAATTATCACTTTTTAATCATAAATTTAATTACAAACTTTGTTTTTAACTAAACCCTTATTTAATTAACTTAATTAAACCACCACGTCACCTCCCGTACTTCGGGGCGTGACAGAATGGTATCAGAGCGTAAGGTTATGAACCTTGGGAATTGTGCACACATAGGTACGACAATGGAATGCCACTGACAGTCCAAATTTTATTTTTAGAAGTGAGAGAATGGTACCTAGACGTCGTTCGACAGCGGATGCCGAGTTCGAAAATGATGAGGGCATGATGAGGGCTATGTTTGCTGCATTCTGGCAGATGATAGTAAGGGCAAGACCTGATGATTCAGAGGCTAGTCGTCGGCATACGTTCTTTAAGGAGTTTCGGCGTGCGTCAGTACCGACCTTTTATGGAACTGGGGACCCGCATGTGGCAGAATATTGGTTAGATTCGATCGTAAAGCACTTGGACATGCTTAGTATGCCAGCAGAGTATCGTGTGGAATTCGCAGCATATAAGTTTGAAGATGGTGCTAATACCTGGTGGAAGCAAGCAAAGTGTCTAGAAAACAATGGTGATATTGATTGGGACAGGTTCGAGGAGCTGTTCTATGACAGGTATTTTTCGCAGAGATACAGGGACCAAAAGGCGGCAGAGTTTAATAGGTTGCAGCAGGGCGATATGTCAGTTCGAGAATATGAAGCGAAGCTCAATGAATTGGCTAGGTTTGCTCCCTCAGCAGTGGCATCGGAGTGTGAAAGGTGTATCAAATTCCAGGAAGGACTGAAGGCTCCTATTCGACAACAAATAGTTGCCTTACGACTCAGGAACTTTGGAGAGCTTGTGTCATCAGCAATATCAATGGAGAATGACTATGCACAGTATTGTGAGAATCGAGCTAAGGCACTAGGAGGACCACAGAGGAGCGGCAGGAGGAGCGTCAACAGTCGACCGACTCCGAGAAAGAGCAAACAGGATGGCGTGAACAGTGGCAGCAACAGTTCATCCAGCAGCGGGCGCAGCAACCCCTACAGCTTTCATTATCACTATTGCCAGCAGCCAGGACACATCAAGAGGAATTGCTCGATCAGGAGTGCTCGCTTAGGACTTCAAACCGGAGAAAGAACTAGTCGTCAGCCTCAGCTTCAGACTCTACCTCAACCGCAGCAGTATCCTCAACTTCCATTCCATCAGTTCTCTCCTTAGCAACTGTCACATCCAGCGCAAGGATATCAGCAGCAGAGTTTTCAGCGTAACATTCCTTAGTATCAAGCTTCGAGTACAGCTAGTGTGCAGTCGCCATTATCGCAGCAATATCGGCCAGTTAATCCAGGAACTAGTAGTGTGGGTAGAGGTAAAGGAAAAGCTTCAGTGCAGATTCATACGATGACATCAGGAAGTTCAGATGCCTAGACTAATCACGCAGTTGTTGATGGTACGATCATGGTTTCTCAGTCCTTAGCACGCGTGTTATTTGATACTGGTGCCACTCATTCTCTCATTTCAAGCTCTTTTGTACATGCCTTAGGATTAAAAATAGAAGAGTTTGATGAACTCTTAGTCATAGCTTCACCCTTGGGGTGGGTGTGTATGAATAGTGTTTGTAAAGTTTGTAAAATCAAGATTGGGGATGAGATTTTGAAAAGTGATTTGATTGTAATCCCCATGAGAACCTATGATGTAATCTTAGGAATGGATTGGTTGTCCAGATACAGTTCAGTAGTGGACTGCCATCTCAGGAAAGTGACCCTAATGTCTAATAGGGGGATGGTAATCACCTACCAGGGTGGTGGTGATTGACTAATGAGTGAGCGTCGTGTTAGTGCATGTCTCAGAGGGCGAAAGAATGCGGTTTGTTACGCTATCTTCATGGATTTGGAGAAGAGCCCAGTGTTTCGAGAAGACGTGCAGTAATTCCAGTAATAGATGAGTTTGAAGATGTCTTCCCCGATGAGCTACTAGGATTACCACTGCACCGGGAGATCAAGTTTGGTATCGAATTATTTCTGGGAACAGCACCGATTTCTATAGCACCTTATCGGATAGCGCCGGCAGAGATGAAAGAACTTAGGAGGCAACTTTAGGAGCTTGCTGATAAGGGATATATTCGGAACAGTACCTCACTGTGGGGAGCGCCGGTCTTGTTCGCTAAGAAGCATGACCGAACTCTCAGGTTGTGCATAGATTACCAACAGTTGAATCGAGTCACAGTGAAAAACAAGTATCCATTACCCAGGATCGACGAGTTATTTGATCAGTTAGGAGGTTCACGGTACTTCTCAAAGATCGACTTGAGGTCAGGATATCATCAGCTCAGGATTAAGGAAGAGGATATTCCTAAGACAGCATTCAGGACCCGGTATGGACATTTTGAGTTTCTGGTAATGTCGTTTGGATTGACGAATGCTCCGGCAGCTTTCATGGACTTGATGAACAGGATATTCAGGCCTTATTTAGATCAGTTTGTGATTGTGTTTATCGACGACATCTTGATTTACTCTAAGACTTGGGAGGAGCATGAGCAGCATCTCAGGATCGTGCTTCAGACTCTGCGAGAACATCAGTTGTATGCCAAGAAAGAGAAGTGCGAATTCTAGTTGACAGATGTCAAATTTCTGGGTCATGTCATTTCGGAGCATGGTATCTCAGTGGATCCGTCAAAAATAGAAGCCATAGTGGATTGGGAACGACCGAGAAATATGGTAGAGATCCGCAGCTTTTTGAAACTTGCAGGATATTATAGGAAATTTGTGAAAGACTTCTCGAAGATAGCAGTGTCGTTGACAAGATTGATTAGAAAGAATGTCAGGTTCGAGTGGAATAAAGAATGTGAGTTTGTTTTTCAAGAATTGAAGAATCGATTGACTTCAGCTCCAGTGTTGATCATTCCTAGCAGTGACGAGCTGTATGAGGTTTATACGGATGCTTCAAGACGTGGACTTAGATGCGTGTTGATGCAACAGGGACGCGTGGTAGCGTACAGATCGAGACAGTTACGACCTCACGAGCAGAATTATCCAACTCACGATTTGGAGCTCACAGCGGTAATTCATGCGTTGAAAATTTGGAGATGTTATTTGTTCGGGGCAACATTTCAGGTTTTCTCCGATCACAAGAGTTTGAAGTATTTGTTCACTCAGAGGGATTTGAATTTGAGACAGCAGAGATGGATGGAATACATGGAAGACTATGATTTTGCATTGTAGTATCATCCCGGGAAAGCTAATGTTGTCGTAGATGCATTCAGTCGAAAGTCTTCAGGGATATTGGCATGTTTGGCTCTTGAGGATTGGAAAAGGGATGCGATGGTAAGTAAGTTCAGTCTACAGTATTGTGAGGACTACGATCGTATTTCGGTGTATCATATGGAGGCGACCCTAGCGCTTGTTCAGATGGTGAAGCAGAACCAGTGGCAAGACCAGCATCTTCGGGGAATCTGGACGTGAATTCAGGGCGAAGAGCAGTTCAAAGAATGGAGGATACATGTAGACAGATCGTTGTACTTCAAGAAGCGTTTAGCAATTCCAGCTATTGCAGAAGTGAAGAAAGTCGTGATGGACGAAACTCATAGATCTCAGTTCGCTATTTATCCAGGGAGTACAAAGATGTATCATGACTTGAAGAGACACTATTGGTGGAGAGGCATGAAAAAGGACGTTCGAGAATACGTGGCCAAGTGTGCGATTTGTCTTCAGGTGAAAGCCGAGCATCAGAAGCCAGCAGATTAACTTCAGCCACTTCCTATTCCAGGGTGGAAATGGGAACACGTAACGATGGATTTTCTTACCGGATTACCGAGGACGGAGCAGCGGCATGATGCGATTTAGGTCGTGATCAACAGGCTAACGAAATTAGCTCATTTCATTCCATTCAGATCGACATATTCGAGGAGGATTCTTAGAGAATTGTATATGTAGAACATAGTACGATTGCATGGAGTTCCTTTGTCCATCACCTCTGATAGGGATACCGAATTTAATGCCAGGTATTGAAGGAGTTTTCAGGAGGCTATGGGTACAGATTTGAAGTTCAGCACGGCCTTTCATCCTCGGACGGACGGACAATCGGAGCGGGTTATTCAGATTCTCGAAGACATGCTACGAGCTTGTGCGTTAGATTTCGACAGAAACTGAAAGAAGTACTTGCATTTGGTGGAATTCGCATACAACAACAGCTATCAATCGAGTATTGGTATGGCACCGTTCGAGGCATTGTATGGGCGACTGTGTCGATCGCCAGTATGTTGGGCAGAGCCAAAAGATAGGGTTATTCTTGGGCCAGATGAGATTCGTGATAGCAACGAGAAGATCGTCGTGATTCGAGACCGATTGAGAGCAGCTCAGAGTCGACAGAAGAGCTATGCGGATAGAAGACGACGAGCTTTGGAGTTTGAGGTTGGAGATTTTGTACTCTTAAAGGTATCTCCTCGCAAAGGTATTTCGCAATTCGGAGTAAAAGGAAGACTCGCGCCAAGATATATTGGACCGTTCGAGATTACTCAACGTGTGGGTGTGGTTGCGTATCGACTCAACCTTCCTCCAGAACTTTCGCATGTTCACGATGTATTTCATGTATCGATGCTTCGAAAGTGTCCACCTGAGCAGGATAAGATCATTTCGTTTCAGGATGTGCAGATTCAAGAAGACACTACATATGAAGAAGTGCCAATTCAGATCATCGATCGTAAAGTAATTAGCTTACGTCGTCGTGAAATCTCGTTAGTTAAGGTCGTGTGGCAGCATCACGGGATTGATGAAGCCACTTGGAAATTAGAATCGGAGATGCGAGAGTTGTATCCGCATTTATTTTGTTTTTGAATCGATTTGTAAATTTCGAGGACGAAATTTTCTTTTAGGGGTGGAGAGTTGTAACACCCCGAAGTTAATTAAGTGTAATCAAAATGCTAAATGGTGGGTTAGTGTGCCATAATGAGTGTTTTAAAACTTAATTTGATTATTTTGTGAAAATTAAGAAAAACTTATGTTATTTTACTCTTTTAATGATTTTTAATTATTCTAAATTATTTTTAATTGTTAATTTAATTTTAAATGAAGCAATTTGATTTGAAAACAATGTATTGTTGCACACATTTTTGTACAACTGCTTTTTCTTTTTCTCTATTTATTTCATCTTTCTCTCTTCCTCTCATTTTCACTCTCACTTTCTCTCTCCTCTCTCGCTCACTCTCACTCTCTCGGATTCTCTCACTCTTTCTCATCCTCTCTCTAAAATTTTTGAAACAAAATTTGTTTTCAAGCTTCGGGTTAGGAGATTGAAGGCTCGGGAACAAGATTCAACAACAAAAACATCGTTTTCCAAGCTTCGATTTAAGGTTAGTTTTTAAAATTCAAAAGTTTTTCTATTTTTCAAATTTTCTTGCATTTTTGGAATTCAAAAGTTTTTAAGCCTAGAAAAGCTTCAATCTAAGTTAGATGGACTTAGATTAGCTAGAATGCAAACTTTATTTCATCAAAAATGGATTGAAACCAAGATTTTTCATTTTTCCTCTATTTTCTCCATTTTCAGATTTTTGAGAAAATCTTGTTTAAAACTTGTTTTAATCTATTAAAAAATGTTCTATTATGATTTTCTATTGTTCATGATGATTATCTATGCCTGGGAATTGAGAAAAAACAGGTTGGATTGAAGATTTGGATTCGGGATGCCGAGACCCGTGCGTGGAAAATTCTAGAATTTTCCCAGATCGGCAGGCCAAACTTCATGTTCAGCAGGCCGGATTCAAAGGATTGGCAGACCGAATTCATCCGACCGGCAGGCCGAACCTAGAGATGTTCGGCCGACCGGACCTGCTCTTCCGGCAGGCCGAACTGTGCAGTTCGGCAGGCCGAACCAGGGCGACCGGCAGGCCGACCAGGCATGGTGCAGTTTTGTGATTTTTCACCTGTTTTTACTGATTTGAACTCTGATTGAAATTCTAACTTTATAAAATGATTTTATAAATCTAAAATGGCACACTAGGACACCATGAGATGATTTAGTACCATAGGATACCTCGGGTTAGATACTAACGGACTAAGTTACTATGCATTTAGGATTCGTGCGTGGATCCACGGAGCTAACGTATAGCAGACCGGGATTACGGTGTGGGACACCGACACGGATATCGAGGTAGGACTCCTACCCCTTCTTTGATAGCCAGTTTTAAATATTTTGGCCTCAAAGGGATTTTTTTTATGAAAATGTTTTCAATTGATTTGTTGACAAAGGATTTCTATTAACTGTTTTCTGAAATAATAAATTGAGGTGGATTTCATAATAAACCTCATAATGAATATAAATGATTATATCTGGTAAAGAAGAGATTTTATTAATCAAAATATATATAT